>QLPI01002745.1:0-18988 GCA_003314275.1 Chroogomphus rutilus | reverse complement strand
GGATAGAACAATAAAAGACAATATAATAGGATCGTGACTCGAAATGGGACAATAGGGAGTGGCCGGATATAAAACAATGGGGTCGCGTCCGAGGATAATACAAGGATGGGGAGTCCCGAGGTGGAACGAACCGAGGAGTGCGGATGGCGAAGGTGCCGAGCCGGGACCGGCGCACCAAGTGTTATGCAGGCAATGCGGGCACTTGGTCGTGGATATAGGATGATTGCTCGGTCGGCACTGCCGGCGGATGGGTCTCGGTACGTGGACTTGACAGCCGGTCTTAGCTCGGCACATTCACCATCCACGTTCTTCATCCCCATCCCTCATCCACTTTATCTCACTTACCAACCATTAATCCTATCCCATCCACTCCTTATTCCTCAACATGTCTTACCTTGGGACATCCTGTCCTTGTTTTATCCTCGGCTACAACCCTATTGTTTTATAGTCCGGCACTCCCTATTGTTTTATCCTTGGCTACATTTCTTCTATTCTCATTGTCATATCCCTGTCTACATTCTTTCATTCTAATTTTACCCATTGTGGACAATACTCCTATGCTCTGCATACCTTATTGTCCCACATTCCTTATTCCACATGTTGCCTCTTAAACCTATATAAGTAGGACATGCATGTACACATTTCCTCATTCTGGGTATCGACTAGGCTTAGGCCCTCTTACCTTCTCCTCCTCTGTTAAGTCCTCTACTTGGGCCAGCATCATCGGTGTCCTCCTGAGTATCCCATCTGTTGCAAATCAGTGGCATGCATGGAGAGTAGGGTGCAACACACAAGTATGTTGAAGCCAAAGCCACTACTTCCGGCCTGCAGGACTTGGCTGTTCCCCATCTGATATCTCGACATTCCCGAAGCTTGACAGTGACTGACTATAAAACAATAGGGTTGGGGCTGAGGAAAAAACAAGGACAGGATGTCCCAAGGTAAGAGGGGTCGAGGATTAAGGAGCAGATGTGGTGGGATTAATGGATGGTGAATGAGGTAAAGTGGATGAGGGATGGGAATGAGGAATGTGGATGGTGGATGTGCCGAGCTGAGACCAGCACACCAAATGACTTGCATGCAGCTTGGACACTTGTGCATGGACATAGACTGACTGCTCAGTTGGCACTGCCGAATTACTGGAATCTTGGTATGTGTACTTGACACATGGGTACCAAATGATTTTCTATCCAATATTCCATTGTGAGGTCAGCTTCATTGAACAATGCTGGGGATTTTCTAAGAGGGTGTACCACAAGTTTCCTGTAATATCTTCAGAAGCTGATCTTGAAAGAAATGTTATTCCTGCTCTGAATACTGTGCCTTTGGATTCAATGAGAAGGTATTTCATGCACTTATCTGTCATTCTCCCATTGCATTTTCATGCTGTTTCATTCAGCCATTGACACTTGTTTCTTTCAGATTCTCCACAAAATCATTACAGTTTATGTATGCATATTAGAAAGGCCTCACAGGAAGTCAAGCAGCTTGGGCCAGTCAGAAGTACCAAGGTCACTGTACTTTGCCAGATGCTATTCTAGCTGAATTGGACAAGGCTGATATTATATAGTGTAACTTAATCATTATTTACAAACAAACATTGGCCATCCTCTGTAGCAGAATACAAAATTTTGACTCAACAACAAAAATTTTTGCACCATAACCGTGACCGTCACCTCACGTGACCTTAGCGGAATCCGTATGTCCTCTACCTTACGACTTTATCATTCGTACATGCCTGATGCCAACATAGATAATATTCCGGTGTGTCTAATACAGCAAACGAGAAATAACAGCACCTCATCAATTAATTGCCCACGAGACATGGAACAATTTACATAAGAACCTCATCCTGGCCACAATTCCATCTAGGGGCCCAGGACGCTGCCAATGTAGGTCTTTGTTCTTCTTTCTCTTACCCATCTTATGAGCTTAGGCTAGGTTATAGGCCCTCGAAAATGACTCCTTTCAATCTAAGATCTTCATGAGTCGTAATATTTCCCCAAAATGTGCCTTGGGGTGACGACCTGCAATTCTGGCAGACACCGAGAAACTGGCTTTGTGAGCCAGTTATGGAGCTTGTGGTATGCATTCAACCCAACATCGTTAGTCATTTCTCTCGAAGCAAAAACGGGAGGCTTCACTTTTCAGGTTGTTCGTCAAAGTTTGGATCATGACGTTGCATCGATATCTCCTGGTGATCAACACTCCGGCATTGTTTAGAAACATAGGGTGATCTTTAGAATATGTATTCTCGATAAGGCGTCATGAATGCTTCCTTGCTGATCCGTCCATCTTGCTTCTGATCATCGGTAAGTTTGTTTTCCTCTGCTGTCTAAATGACACTAACTTCTCTGGTGAAATCATGTAGTGATCGAGTACGTCCGGACATGACAGAAGTAATGACCTCATTTCCCATCAGAATACCAACGTTCTGACATCAATAATGACTTTCAAAACCTGAAGCTATGGGTTCTCAATGATCACCCCTGGTCTTACTGAGATTCAGGCGGATAAACAATGTCGTTGTCCGGGTTGCACTGCACAGCAGTTGGACGCCAAGGCCTGTCAGACAGGTTTCAAATCCGCTTCATACAGCAACACTGCACAGTACCTGACTAGTTAATAATTTCTATCAATTATTGTTTAAAATATTTCTTTTCGGGATGCCCGAAGTCAAACGGGTCGGATTTAGTATAGTCGACAATCCGAGAATGCATTATTACATACATATTGCCGATATTTGCAGAGCAACCATCCATCATCAAATCAAGATCACAGCAAGACAGCTTCAAATTTATCAACCACCCATTCCTGACAACTAGCGAACCACGAATTGGAAAAACCCACAAGATCCCAAGACGAGATGGCCTCAACAAGACAATTACTGAAGACTAGGGAGCCTCAAGTCTGAAGATCCCAAAATATCCCAAGACGAGATGGCTTCAAAGCGAGAAACATTATTATCATTATTATCGAAGACCGGAGGGCCTCAAGCATGAGGAATACTCAAAATCCCATGACCACACGGACCACACACATGGACCACAAGATAAAAACATTCTGCCTGAATGGACATATCAAACGTATGAGGCGTGAAAAATGGAGACAGACAAGCTTCAAACCTTGAAGAGCAGTATATTTCAATTTGCGAGAAGACACCAAATCCCTGGTTGGGGAGACACTCTCAAGAATCACGAGAATGGACTACTAAAAGTCCAGTGGCCTTGTGCTTGAGAATACAATGATGGATCGAGCTGAACGAGCTCAACGAGCCAGGCTGATCCTGTGATGGACGGAGAAAGGTTACCTACACGTTGCAGTCAAAGGTCAAGCCATACAGGCACCAGCCACCCTACACAGGTATTAAATATCCCTCCGGCTAGACTTCAGGAAGTGGTCAATGGGGTGCAGATATTTGACAAACCAGCACATGCCACATGATAAAATTAGTCAGATCCTCCCATAGAAAATTACTTGTTTGACCATGGAGAGCGTCTCCCAAAGTGGAGTTGATAGTCAGGACTCATTCACAAGGAAAGAGGGAAGAAGGGAATACAGCAGTTAGTGCGAGGTAAGGGAATAGCGGAGCTACAGTCGGGAGGTATTGCCGTCCATTGGTGATCCTACCCGAGATAGCGCTCGTAACACCAGTTACAGTTCGCCGCAGTCTTCCAGGCGAATACTTCAAATTTGCTAGATTCAGATGGAGGAACCACAATCGAGCAATAACTTCTGGGTAGGCATCACCGCGAGACCTTTCATGCACGTCGGAATGGCTGTCCCTGGATGATGGCGCCAAGACAACTCGAGGCCAGGTTGAAGTAATCCTTCACATGCGCAGATACACATGAAACACAGGTTGACAATTAGCTCATCCACCCCAACGGTTTACAAGGGCGTATCTGTATCTTCCAGGCCTGCGACAAAGCTATTCGAATGATCACTATGCATCAGTACACGTTGGGGGATAGATAGGAGGACTCTAGGAGTCTTTCGAGATTCACAGATGAGGCGAGAAGGAGTAGAGAAGTCAGACATTACCAGCGGATATCGAGAAAAGTCAGAATTGGCCTTCTTCTAGACACAGCGTTAGGTGTAGGGTCGGTAGGACATAGGGTCAGTAATGTCTCATGGTCTCATAAGGGGTGTCCGTTTTTCGTTGAAACATTCATAGTATGACCTTCTCGATATTAGAAGCAGACACTATCGAGCTGCAAGAACAATCCAATGGTCAATGTAATTTTCTGCTCAAATTCAGAAGGAAACGGGCGAGTGACATAACAATGAGTTCCTATATTCCTCCTTATCTCACCGATCTTAACGTCTGCTCAGGGTCCCTAAAGTTATGGCTGGGGATTTGAATAGGCTCATTCCAAAAGGAGCATGCTTCAAGACGGCCCTTAGAATGATATCGTGACAACCATTGGAACGACCAGTGAAGAAAGGAGTGCAGCCCAACTGTTTTGGTCTATTCCTGCCCAGTATCAACGATAAGACATCAATTTCAACAGTGTACGTATCAATCTTTACGAAGCGCTTCAAGAGTTGAACAAACTTACCCTGTGTGACGACCAGCGACCTCGGTATCCCATCCTATTTCAATGGATATCCGCGATCTTCACAAAAAGCAGAGCTGCTTCGACGGTCTTTCCCATTAACTCTACCCACTCTGGTCTCGTGACATGGTGTCATTGACCTGGAGAATTTCCCTAAGCTCGAAATTTTGCCTCTGAATGGGCAGGAGATCGGGAGCTGGGAGGACGGCGTGGACGCAATGCATGAAGTTACTTGTCCCGACGGACTGGAAGCTTCGAGTTGGACGCGGAGCCGACTCTCATCCCACGCAATGGTGCCTACGGGCTCTATCGCGCGAGACGATATGAGCTAGCCCAGTGAAGAATGCAGGAGTTGGGGACGTCCTCTGCACATGGCGGAGTTTCCATCCCACAAGTTCGATCGGCGGATATTTATGTAAGTTACCTGAAATCCGCTCGAGATCCAGGATTATTAGTTCCCTGTGACTCCTATCAAAGTTATGCGTAGTGACGTCCGTGGCCCATTTCTGTTTCAGAGAGGACAAGGTGAATTGCTTCCATGGACTATGGATTTATCCTTCTGGATTCTAATATTTTCGTTGTCAATGATAGCCAAGTATATCAGTATCTCATATTCCAATTTGATGATATTCGTGACCATCACATCTCTATATATTCGCATGCTCAGGCTCCCCTTTTGTCACCTTGCAATCCACTTAATCAGATAGGTAGTGTAGTGAACACCCTTAGGCCCTTAATTTGTGTTTTTCAATACATGTATCCCTGTTCCATGTTTGGTTTTCATACCTATACTCTACATTAATTAGTTATACTCCACATTCTCATATTTTCTTGGCCTATTATCCTAACCCCCATTTACAGTGGGCCAAAAAACTGCTCAAATGTTTGTGCTTTTTAGAAAGATTGATGTTTTATGAAGGAATGACATCAGCAAAAGTTCTAAAAATTTCACATAGTATACTGGAACATGTTGGCTATCTACCAAGTTAAGAAATCATGTGAGTCCAATCAAAACTCATTGCTCAATAAATCAAGCAAAATAATCACTCATTGGGGCAGTTTTTTTGACCCTCTATGTTAAGTCCGCGTGTCAGGCGCTTAGCTAGTACTTCCGAAGGGGGTTTTCCGGACTAGTGCGAAGGTCCGTAATGGGGCCGAAGACCGAGATGGGGTCGGACGGACTACGGACGGAGACGGAGGCGCCGGGGGTTTAGGGTAGGTCGCGGAATAGTTCAATCCAGTTGCTGAGATGTTCGAGGTCGAAGGGACTTGGCTTCAACTTATGTGTTGCGCCCTCCTCGATCATCTGTCCCTAATTTCGGAGAGGAGAAGGAGATTCACCGGAGTGAGTAGGGACTAGGTGGACTAAGATGATATTCGTACTAGCGAACAGTCTAGTCGACTGGGAGACTATATACATGCGACTGTCTTGTACTATCTTTTGCCGGTAATAAAACAAGGGAAAGGAAAGTACAAGGGGGTCAATATAAAAGAGAGAACAAGGGAGCGAGGTACGCGATAGTCCTGCGCGTCGGTTATCAAAGTATTGAGTCTCGGTCGGGGACGGACTCGGAGGTGGTGTCTCGGTCGCGACGGGATCGGAAGCGGACAGTGGACTCTGGGTCGGACTTGTCGGGAACGGAGATTACGGAAACGGTCCTTCGTCCTTTCGGTCGGAAAGGTCTCGGAATAAGGAGGGGTGGTTGTGGGGGTTGTTGAAGGTATGGGCTATAACACTCTATTATTTTACAATCTAATACTTTGTATGACCCTCCTTTGCCTTTAAAACTGCATGTATCCTCCTAGGCATGCTTTCTATTAGCTTCTGGAATGTCTCTGGTGGTATTTCAGTCCAATCCTTTGTCACCCTGTCCCATAATTCATGTACTCCTTTGGGGGGTATGTCATATTATTGGAGTTTGGCCTTGAGGTATTGCCAAAGGTGTTCAATGGGATTTATATCAGGGGATTCAGCAGGCCACTTGATGGGAATGATGTTGTTATCAGAAAACCACTAGTCTGCCTTTTTTGAGGTATGTTTTGTATCATTGTTCTGTTAGAAGTACAGTACCACTGATACTTAGCCATCTCCAAACTTTCAATGCTCTCCTCCACTCTCTCCTCCAAAATCTCACAATAATGCACTGCATCCATGTTCCCCTGCCCCTCTATCAGCTTCCCCACCCCATTCTAGCCTATACACCCCCAAACTATCAAGTTATTCCCCCCTCTATATTTGACAGTTGGTGTTAGAGAATGGCACAGGTCACCCACAGGTCAAATGTGGGTGACCTGCACCCAACCTATGGGAAACCCAAACCTGTCAACTCATGGGTTAACAGATGTCAGGTGCATGCCACAACCACACACATGTGGCACATGTGTGCCATATGCACATGCATGACACCACAGGTTGGGCCAGGTTGTGGGTGCTCTCGACTTGACCTACACCCATACCCAAGGACACCCAACTGACTGACCAATGCAGGTTGGCCCAACCCCTGCCATTCCCTAGTTAGCATGATGATCCTGTCTAATACTGGTTCCCCTTATTACTTCCAAACATACACCTTCCCATCTGACCCAATCCTATTAATTTTGTCTCATCAGTCCATAACACCCTCTTCCAGTCCTCCAAAGTCCAAATTTTATGGTATTGGACAAACTTTAGGCATTGCTGATGATGAGATTCCTTGAGCTTAGGGACTTTCTTCTTTGTTACTGATCTAAAGCCAGCTTATTAAATACATTCCTAACAGTCTGAGGAGTGACAAAGGTAGATCTGATAGAATTTATGAATTGGGTGGCTTAGACAGCATTTTCAAGCTTCACAGCGATAATTTGATGAATAATTGATTGTTTATCATAAGGAGAAAAAGCTTGGAAGATGGCCACCAAGGTGATTTTCCTTATCCCCTTTTACCTCCCTAATGATCCTGCCAATATACCCTTCCCCAGGCCAGTCCTAACTTGAATTTGATGATGGGAATACCCCTCATTGAGGAGAGAAACAATAGAAGAATTCTTTTTAGCAAAGATAGATTTCATAGTGGTGGCAAGGAATGAAGGAGATGAATGAACAAAGTTCAACATGCCAAATGGATACAAATAAAATCACATGACATGTTGATGGTTCACATGACCTACTCCTACCTTATACTGGTGTGTAACATTGAAATCAGAGAAAATAATAGAGGATCAAAAAACTGCCCTAATGAGTGATTATTTGGTTTGGTTTATTGAGCAATGAGTTTTGATTGGACTCACATAATTTCTTAAATCAGGAGATAGTCAAATGTTCTAGTATATCTTGTGAAATTTTCAGAACTTTTGCTGATGTCATTCCTTCACAAAATATCAATCTTTCTAAAATGCACAAACATTGGACAGTTTTTTTGACCCACTGTAGTATTTAAGTCAGCTATTTTGATATATGTTACCTCAGTTCAGAAATAAAACTAAGCCACTAAGCCACTCTATGGCCTATACTTCCCAGTAAAGGCTCTCATCCAGTCCCAACACTTTGGCTACTATCTGAACCCTCTAAAATACAGTGGTAGAATATGGGTACAATATATAAGTTGAAGCCAAGTCATATCTGTCCCTCAGTTTATTCAGCCAAACCAACCTCAGGGCCTCTGTTTTAGTTAAGCTTACTTACAGCTTTGATAGTAAGAGTTATTGATATTGTATTATAGGTCATATGACTTGTATTACATTATAGGAACTAGATAGAATAAATAGGGGAATCTTAGTCAATATTCTGACTGAAGGACAGACTAACAAACATACAGAGTTTATACCAATTTCTTATCTATGAAGAGTCCATATTGAAAGGAAATGGACTCCTATATTAGCCGAAAAATATGACCATCAAAACAGATGTTAAGTACACAACACCAAGCCTTGGTTTACTCAGTTGTACCAGCCAAACATCTTTATTGTCTAATCCCACCCACAAGTGACACAGTCATTCTTTACTAGTGCATGGTCTTGGCTTGATACATTCAGTTTTTCCCTTGGTTCATCCTATCCCATTCCATCCCCTCCTGTCCTCGCTTATTTTGTTCTATTTATTTCTGTATTTTTTATCCTTGGTCATTTAACTAAATTCTCCATATCTTGTTTCCATGTCTTATCCTTTTGCATACTTTTGTTGTATTATCCTGTAACATGTCGAGGTCATTTATCCCCATTTCTTTGACTATATAAGTAGCACAATTTATATATGTATTTCTTTGTTCTGAATATCAACAGCAATAGTCTGTATACTTCTTAATCCCTTTATCTAAGTCTACACTAAGCAGCCATTAATTGCCAAGAACAATTTATATAAACCGCTATATCACATCAGCTGGGCATTGTCAAGGATTGAGAAATGATGTAGTAGTAATCCTTAATCTAATATCTCCCAAGGTCAAAGCAATGGTGAGGTTCTGAATAGGGTTCAGCTTCAACTTGTGTATTGTGCCTACCAGACTACTGCACTGGACCCTAATTTTATATAGACAAACATAATAGCAAGAACAGAAATTAAGACAGAAGTGGATGGAGGAAGCTTAGTCAAAATATTTAGTTGATTTTCTGACTGAAGAGTGGACTACTGAATGTACAAGAGCTTATACTACTTGCTAATCTATGAGGAATCAAATAGATTCATATAATAGATGAGAAAGTTGGAAGATCAAAAGTGTGAGAATAGAATACTATGTCCCAATCTTGATCTCTTCTGTGACATTGAGGGATGACACATCATCCCAATTCCCAATGGAGTTACCTTATAAGGAACATAGCAACAGATCGAATATCAGAAATAGAAATGACAGTGGAATTGTGAATAAGGAAAGTGGAGCAGAATATATAAGGACATATTAAAATTAATAAAGGTGAAGTAGTAAATAGAAAAACTGAAGGCAGATGTGTGAGCATGTGAAGATGGACATAATAAGTAGAGCATATTTGAATGTTACATGTGATGCCAAAAGGGAGTAGGCTGGATATATGAGGTACACTGAATTTGAAGACTGATAGAATGTATGGCTGAAAAGGCAAATAGGGTAGAGGTAGGCTGAATGTGGCTGGTTTGAATAGTTGGGGATATCAGCATAGTAGTTCCTAATAAAGTAGAAGACAAACGGTTTCCGCTAAGGTCACGTGACTCAAGTGTCACACTCGCCATTTTGCACAAGGATCTGGCAGCATCGACAAAAAAATTATTCTGAAACCACAGATCAATAGCATAGAACTATATGTACATATTGTTGGTTTTAATTTTTGAAAAAAATCACTATTGCAAGTGTAGTATATCCAAACTTTCAAACCTCTTCTCAAAATTCATAAACACATTTTTTAAGCAGTCTGACACTGTCAAAAAAATTTCGGTTGCAAAATTTTTGCACCGATGTAATCACCTATATAAGGAAATATTCCATATATAGAAAGACATTCCCACAAGTAGGATATTATTGTTGCAGCTGGCCATTTCCGCTAAGGTCACGTGACTCAACTGTCACATCCACCATTTTGCATGAGGATCTGGCATCATGCCAGATACTATTTTAGCTAAGTCAGACAAGGCTGATGTTATATATAATGTATTTCAATTATTATTTCCAAAAAAAATTGCCATCCTCTATAGCAGAATACCTTTTTTTTCAATTTTTTTTTTGTGATGACGAAAATTTTTGCGTTTGCGACCATGACTGTCACATCACGTGACCTTAGCGGAAACCGTTTGTCTTCTACCTTAGGAATGCACTAAGGTATTCTTTTGCCACTGTCTTTGCACCCTCAAATGTCCTCTTTGGAATTTATTGATAATGGAATTTTTCCCATCCATAGTACTATTGTCATATTCTAGTTTTATAAAATAATGCAAAAAAGTAATAAATTAAATACTTGCCATTTCAATAGGGGTCATCTCACAATGAAATTTAGGCAAGAAGATACATTCATGCCCTACATTGTGAATAAGTGCCTTGAGCTGAGAAATTTGATTTGCAAAATCATCATGGTAACTTAGGATGCAAGCTATGTGTTTGAGTCCCTTTGGTTCCCCATTCACTGTGGTGAATTTTTGTACCTGGCCTTAGAATAAAGGGTTTGGATTAGAATGGAGAACTATGGTATCTTTCTGTTTGTGTTGCTTGCCTCCATCAGATTTATTCATCTCAAAGGCTTTGAGAGCATCTGGGACAAGAGATCCATGAGCAGAAGCCTGATCATAAACAAATAATGCAATGCATCCAGGAAACTGCTTCTCAAAAACAACAATTGCATGTAAAATCTGGGCCAATAGTTGTTCTGCATGCCACCATGCATTACCATTTGATCCAGAGTAGATAAGTATGTATGCTTTATCAAGAATTTTGCCTTCCTTATTACTGTAGACAATGTGACCAGTTTCAGGATTGATAAGGTAGAAGACAAATGGTTTCCACTATAGTTACGTGACTCAAATGTCACATTCTACCATTTTGCACAAGGATCTGGCAACATTGACAAAAAATTATTCTGAGACCACAGATCAATGGCATAGAACTATATGTATATGGTCTTGGTTTTACTTTTTGAAAAAAATCACTATTGCAAATTGTCAAGCTTTGGGAATGCCGAGATGTTGGACAGGATATTGCAACTATAGAGTGCAGCCAGGCCACTAGTCACATAGTAGCTGGCCTTTGCGCATAGAAGCTTAGGCTAAGACATGTTGTTTTCTTATTGAAACTCAGCTAGGCTACTGTACTAGTTGCTTACTAACATTATAAGTAGCTTCTACCGCTTGTAACTCCAACACACCCCCTCAAGTGTAGAAGTGTACATGTTCTCTTTCACATCCATGCAAGGTAAGTGTGTAGCAGTGTAGTACATACTGTTTCGCCAATAAGATTCTGAATGGCGCTTAGTTTCAAGTGGCGGGATTCCTCCAACCTCCTCTAGGTCATTTACGGGACTGCTTTAAACTTGTCAACTGCATCTGCGTGCTGGTCCTGGTCCCTGTGCTTTCTAGCATGGCGTCCCACTGGCGAGGTTGCTTCGCGCCTCCCCCTGGCCCTAGCTCTCGAGTTCCTGGGTCTGGCTCCTGCTCCGGTTCCACTCCATCCACCTGGTATGTAGCAGCCGCATGCTGCATCCGTGCCAGGGTATCGTCGTGGCACGTCATGGTGTCATGGTGGAGGTTTGTGGTACCGTCACGTACGTCGGGGTCAACGGTGTCACGTCGAGATGTAGTGGTGGTGTGATCCTGCCATCCGTTGCCATGGATGGCCTCTAACACCCTGTTCATCCCCTCTAGCCCCTCCACTTCTCCAGTGGCTCCACCTCCCATTCTTGCTGGTCCTCTGCACCTCACGGTGCGTGCATCCGCGCCGGCATGTCATCGCGGCCTGGCATGGCCTGGTGGTGGTTGTAGGTGGGGTTTCCGGTGTGGCCAGCATGCTGTCGGCGCATGTCACATCATGTGTGGTTGTGGTCAGCGCACGTCATGTCGCATCCAATGCGTGTGGGGATGGACGCGCTTGTCGTGTTGGTGCCAGCATGCGTCACAGCGCGCATTAGGCCAGTAAATCTGGCGGCCTTTGCGGCTGCCAGCACGTCACGTCCAACTCTCTGTTGGTGGCTTCAACGGCTCGCCGTCCGCTGCGCATGATATATTGCGGCATATCGGCAGCTTCCTGAACGACTTTCCCTCTATGCTGTGCAGCATCTCGGGTTTCGTTCGTGTATGGGCGGCAGTCCGCGGCCTCTCGTTCTCAATCGACATGAGATATATGTCCGGCGGCCTCAACTGCTGGCTGTCCACTGCGTGCAATGTATCGTGGTACCCCTGCGGTGGTTTTGCACACCCTTTGATTGCGTGGGGCGGTTCTGATTGTCGCCGCGCACTGTTTTAGCAGCGTCCGGATGATCCTTGGGTCAGGGTAGTAAACATCCTGTCCCATCCAGCTGGTCTTAAGGTGTGTCCATACGCATCCTTCATCCTACTCCTCTACCTCCTTACTTCTTTCCCTCCCTTCCAGTTGCCATTTCCATCACACTCTATTATCTCACCCCCTCAACAACATGCACACTTCAACCTCGAGTTGCAGGTTGTTGACCTGGGCTGGTGATGGAAACTTGGGTCAGTGTCCCATTTGGTTGCATGGTCTTGCAGTGAGTGTCCATACAGTTCTCCTATTGCACTGGTAGCTGAGCATGCACTGTTGGCCATTTTATACAGTTGCCCTCTGTCTGGTGATTGGTAGACCATTTGTACAGCATCCTGCTGTGTGATCCCTGGACCGCCTCCGGTATTTGCACAGTTACCTTCTGTCTTGCAATCAACTGATTGCCCTTGGCCATTTGTAGCAGTTGCCCTCTGCCTTGCATGCTCTTGTGAAGGAAGTTTTTCTATAGGATAGTTTTGAGTAGTGCCTGCTGGTCATAGCAGGGCTTTGTGTATTGGGATCGGTAATGTGGTCCCAATGTACTGGTTGATATCTTGTTATGGCCATCCATGCCTGTGTCCTGCACCCCCTGGATCCTGCTAAGCCAAGTAGGTAGGGTGCGATGTTTGCACGATGCGTGTTCCTACTGTGGATGCCATGAGTCGACTCCCAGGACTTTTGCCTAGTCCTGGCTAGCTAGTTTTACCAGTTGCAAACTGGGAACAAGTCCTATGGTGGGGCCTATAACCTATTGCAACTAAAGAGTGCAGCCAGGCCACTAGTCACATAGTAGCTGGCCTTTGCGCATAGAAGCTTAGGCTAAGACATGTTGTTTTCTTATTGAAACTCAGCTAGGCTACTGTACTAGTTGCTTACTAACACTATAAGTAGCTTCTACTGCTTGTAACTCCAACACAGGAATGGCCAAATCCTACAGGCCAGAAGTAGTGGCTTTGGCCTCAACATACTCATGCATTGCACCCTACTCTTCCACGTGTGCCACTGATTTGCAACAGACAGGGTACTCAGGAGGATGCCAATGATGCTGGCCCAAGTAGAGGACTTAACAGAGGAGGAGAAGGTAGAAGGGCCTAAGTCTAGTCGATACCCAGAATGAGGAAATATGTACATGCATGCCCTACTTATATAGGTTTAAGAGGTGACATGTGGAATAAGGAATGTGGGACAATAAGGTATGCAGAGCATGTGGATATTGTCCACAGCAAGTAAAATTGGAATGGAGGAATGCAAACGGAAATAGAACAATAAAAGATAGAATAATAGGAATGTGGCCAGGGATAGGACAATAGAGAGTGTCAGGCTATAAAACAATGGGGCCATGGCCGAGGATAATACAAGGATAGGAAGTCCTGAGGTGAAGCGGATTGAAGAATGAGGAGTAGGTGTGGTGGGATTAATGGATGATGAGTGGCAGAGAGTATGTGAGGGGTAATAGGCAAGGAATGTGGGTGGTGGATGTGCTGAGCTGAGACCAGTGTACCAAGTGATATGCATGTGGCATGGACACTTGGATGTGGACATAAGATGACTGCTCCATCAGCACTGCTGAATTACCAGGTCTTGGTACATGTACTTGACACAAATGTAGTATATCCAAACTTTCAAACATCTTCCCAAAATTCATAATCACATTTTTAAGCAGTCTGACACTGTAAAAAAATTTTTGGTCACAAAATTTTTGTGCTGACATAAGCACCCATATAAGGAAATATTCCATATATAGAAAGACATTCCCACAGATAAGGTAGATGACATATGGATTCCACTAAGGTCATGTAACTCAAGTGTCATATCCACCATTTTGCACCAGGATCTGGCAATATGCCAGATACTATTCTAGCTGAGTTGGACAAGGCTCATATTGTATAGTGTAGCACAATCATTTTTTCCAAAAAAAACTGTCATCTTCTATAGCAGAATATAATTTTTTTTCATGAAAATTTTTGGACAATGAAAATTTTTGCACTGTGATGGTGACAATGTCACAGTCATGTGATGTAGCGGAAACTGTTTGTCTTCTACCTTATATTCTGATACATGTATAAATTGGCCTCTTTTTTTTTTGCAGAACTGTCTGGCCTGGCCTAAGTGTGAAAATATTGATTTATATGAGCTGTGAATTCATTTCAAATAATTATGGTATATCATACCAAGCTGATGACTTGTATTCATTTACATGGAAACAAGATTCATCTTGAAAGTCAGGAATTATTTCTTTCTCACCATCCTGCAATGTTAGAGGAATTCTTGAAAAATTTCCTTCATTATCCTAAACCTACTTAGCCATCCTTTTCTGGTACTTCTCTATCAGTGGCAAAAATATGTTCTTGCAATACTCAACCACATTATTATGTTCATGGCCATCCATATAAACCCCTTTTTTTAAGAGCTTTGTGGTGCTATCCTAGCTTAATTAACCAACAATGTAAAGTACCAAGACCAAGTGGATTTTCTGGAGTGATTGAGAGGCTAGGAAGAATTAATGTATTTATTGTGTCTTAAAATGCTTTTGGAGTGGCCCAGTAGTTTGGGAAGAAAGCCATTGCCATGCCAAAATCTATAGCCACTCATCAGAAAGAAGTGACCCTGTATGAAGACCACCATGCTTTTCTTCAGGAAGCCATTCAAATATTTGATAGTCCCAAGCAAGAACACAAATTTTTCAAGCAAAGTGAGTTCCAGTTGCTTCATGCCATTGTTGAGCAATTTGCTTACTTACCTCCATTATTCCAATCCTTTAATCTGCAATGTTGTAAAATTTCTGAGAACCAGAAGTTTATTGATATCTGATAGGGTAAGCATCTGATGCTTTTTTGTTAGGTCTTTCTTGATTTGATCTTGCAAACCTCCCATGAGTTAATCTCCAGTCTACTTGCAACAGCCTCATCAATATTGTCTTCTAAACCAGCTTGTGTATATAGGTCTAATTCTGAATCCTGTTCACTGGCAAATGGAATTTTGACCTCAACACTTTCTTGTTGGATTTGGGTGTTGGTAATGTCAGCATTGATGTCATGTTGCACTTCTTTAGGTAAATTTGTATCCAAATATAGCAGTATCAACTAAGGCTTAGATAGCACTTTGACAATTTCAATCAAAGGAAATTGTTGTTGGTGATTTGGTCCAGGCATAGACAAAAACCCAAATGCATCAAGGGATTTCTGATTTTCAGTTGCTGTCTTATAGTGATGTTTTGTGTGACTGGACTTGCTCATGACATCTGGGCCCTTTTTGTACTTATTTGGCTGACCTGACAATTTATTGTAAATATTTTTATTAACAATCAGGGTTCAAAGTGAACATACCATTGCCTTCTTGCCACTTTTTTTTTCCTCAACTAAAATGGCACCTAATCTTCATCCTTTAAATCATCTCCCTAATTAACAATAAAATCAAGAGCCTTTCTTGAAATCATTCTTATCCCATTCTGAATCTGAATCCTCTTCTGATTCCTTGTTAAGTCCGCGTGTCAGGCGCTTAGCTAGCACTTCCGAAGGGGTTGTCCGGTCGACGTGAAGGTCCGTGACGGGGCCGAGGACCGAGACGGGAGTCGGACAGACTACGGACGAGGGACGGAAGCGTCGGAAATTTAGGGTAGGTCGCGGAATGGTTCAATCCGGTCACTGAGGTGTTCGAAGTCGAAGGGACTTGGCTTCAACTTATGTGTTGCGCCCTCCTCGATCGTCTGTCCCTAATTTCAGAAGGGAGGCGGAGTTTACCGGAAGTGAATCGGAAACTGGGGGGGGAACTAATTCGATATTTGTACTAGCGAACAGTCCAGTCGACTGTGAAACTATATACATGTAACGCTCTTTGTACTATCCTTTAGCCGGTCATAAAACAAGGAGAAAGGTAGTACAAGGGGTTAATATAAAAAGAGAACAAGGGAATGAGGTACGCGATAGTCTTGCACGTCGGTTATCAAAGTATTGAGTCCTCGGTCGGGAGCGGACTCGGGAACGGTGTCTCGGTCGCGGTGTCTCGGACGGGCATGATGGGGACGGGATCCACGGAAAAGGTCTTCGTCCTTTTCGGTTGGGAGGTCTCGGAAGCGGGTGGTTGTGGGGGTTAGTGTGGTTTTGTTGAGGGTATGGGCTATAACATTCCTCATATTCAAAAATGTCTGCTTCAGAGGCTCCTTCACTCTCAGTCTCTTCTTCTTCTAGACCAAAATTTATTCCACCCATGGTGCAGTTGTAAAAATTGTTTGCAGAAGTTGGCAATTCCCTGTCAGATTCATAATCTGTAATGTTGTTGGAGGCTCTATATGTTCATCTGCTTCAGTAACCTGATCCTTATTCTGACTTCATAGTCCAGTAATGTTTCATTTGTATTTTGGACAGTGACCACCAGGCATTATACCATTATACAGTGTCTCAAGGCCAGGTAATGATTGTGCCAGATTTGTATTTATTTGTTTATGTATTGGTATATGGTTATTTTTTCACAATTTTATTATAATCATACACCATTTAATTGTAGCTATTGATTGCACATTTATCCCAGATTTTTCAGAGGTTTTTTTGGGGGTGTGTGGCCAAAATTTTGACATGTCTAAAATAAAAATAGTTTGGAGAAAATTTGGCTCAACTTTATTTTGAAGTGAGATACTTCTTTCAATTGTCTATTATCAATCTCAGCAAGCCGATTTTGCCAGAAAACAAGGTCAAAATTTTTGGTTGAGTTTGTCTGTCCCGTACTGTATGATGGGGGGAATCTCACATGAATTTAGTTCTATTTAATGTGGAAGGAATATAATGTTATTGCCTATGCAATGATACTGTGAATATCTGGTTTATAATAAGGGCAACTTAATGTATATGGAAATTGTTGTAACTTTGATGACCAAGTGGAGCATCCAGCAAGACAGCCGAAAGTACTGCAAAACGCAATGGAGTATTAATGCAGTCCTCTTTCACCTGTGTCAGTCACGCAATGAATTCTGCTGATCATGTGCCTCCCCAGAAAGGCGTGTCACTCCTCAGAGAGCTATACGACATTCTCCAATGCACGCCTTCCATTCGTAGGTCAGGGTTGTATACTCGAGCCACACTGCATGGTGAGCGATACGCCCTTCTTGACACTGACCATACGGTCCAGATTCAGAACCACCCTGGGTATGCAGAAAGAGGAAAATTAGAATGGTAGCACAATGCATGATGGTACGTACATCTCCACAGGATCAGATGGTTCAGTTTCCGAACAAACTTCAAGATCAAGTCTCCAAGGTGACGATAAATCGTTAATCCGGGGCAAAGGTGCTGTAAAAACACATTCACATTTGAACAGATTCTATTAAACGACGAATGGTCTTGCTGAAACAGTCAGCTTAGACTTCATGGTCGTAGGGTAAAGTAGATCAGGGGCGTATGGCAACGAGCATGAAATATCTCCAATGATGTATTGGTTTTCTTCGAAGAAACAAGTAGAAACAAGTGCAACTTGTCTTTCGAATCTTGGGCTGAGCGATGTTCAAGTTACACTATGCATCATATGCATTATAAGCTCTTCAATCGCAAATTATTGTAAAATGTGATTGTATTTCCAGAAGAAGCTTGTTTGACGAGGATGATATGTTGATCTGTATAATAGTAAGAGGAGCCAACAATGAATTGCAAGGCACCATACATGATTATTGAACCAAACTTTGTGCAACAATACATAGCCACCATCAAACAATATGCAGTATAATAAAGAGCCTGAGCAAACCGGTAAGCGTAGGTGTAGGATACAGTTATCGAATTGATACATACAGCAAGCTGGGTTAGTCCCGCGCATCCCTTTCTCTACCAACACAAACGCAATGCAAAGTCTGGATTATAAAAACGAGAAGTGCAGTTATGCATAAGGTTGCAGGTAATAGAAATTCAAGATTGTGTGTGTGGGATGGCCATGGAAAGTGAGAAATAATCTTGAGATTGATAAGTCAAACTGATACAATGGCCTTTTCGATCCAGAATAGGGTTGATTATGAACTTGTGGCACCGAAGCCCGAGGATGATAGGCATGTAGCCAATATCTTGATGTTAGAAAATGTTTCCTCTGAGGTGGTGTTGGGGCAGAATCCGCCGTACCTACCGCCACGGGCGTCAAGTGACCTTTGCAAGTGGGTCGTGGTTTCCACACTTCCAATCGCCTCACATCCGTACGCCGAACTGGTACAAATCCAATGACACTTGTACTTTATATGTTTTTCGCGACAGTGCCCGTAGGCACCATCGCGCAAACTGACGAGTCAAGGTCGTCGGTCAATCGGACACTTTGAACCCGCACCAAACGATTGCACTCGTCTCCGTCATGCTCGTTTCCTCATTTAGGCTATGCGATGGAGTATTGGCACTATGAGCGTGAGATTGCGAGAAGCAAGGGTCGGCTGAGCCACCGGAGGACCACTGGACGATTTTGGAAGTGTCTCACAAAATGGGCAAAGAATAGTGATTCATAGAGCTGACAGCAAGGAGTGGGTAAAGGATCGATGGGTAT
>QLPI01002742.1:0-15087 GCA_003314275.1 Chroogomphus rutilus | reverse complement strand
CACTTTTCTTTCCGAAGATAGAGTTTCTGTTCTCGGAGTCGTTCCAACACCTGTCGTGTGATTTTTCTGTATTCGGTCAGGGTCCGAGAATAGATGAGGATGTCATCAATGTATACGCAGACGAGTCCTGCTAAGATGAGGTCTTGAAAGATATCATTCATCATTGTTTGAAAACTGGCCAGACTGTTGGTAAGTCTGAAGAACATCACCAATGGTTCAAACAGTCCTCGGTTTGTCCGAAAGGCAGCCTTCCACTCGTCTCCCTCCTTGATTCGGACATTGTTGTATCCCCATCGGACATCTAGCTTCGTGAAGTACTTAGCTCCTTTGAGCTGATTGACCAGCTCTGGAATGAGGGGGAGTGGGTACCGATTTTTCACTGTCATCGCGTTCAGTTTTCGGTAGTCTTGGATGAGCTGGAGGGATCCTTCTTTTTTCTTGATGAAGAAGACCGGGGATGCCATCGGCGATTTGGAAGGTCGGATGCGCCCAGTTCGAAGGTTCTCCTGAATGAAGGTGTCTAGTTCAGTTTGTTCTAACGGGGACATGGGGTACACTTTGCAGTTCACTGGACTGGCCCCCAGCTCCAGTTCAATGGCATGATCCCAGATCTTTTGCTCCGGGAGTTCATCAAAGGATTCCTTGGCGAAGACACTTTCGAAATCTTTGAGGTACTCTGGGATCTCCACCTCCGTTCGGATATTTTTGTAGTGGGCCTCTGTTAATCTCTGAGAGGTGGTTTGGGCGACTCGGATGTCTTCTCCTTCTGACAGGAGCATCACGTACATCACTCTGTCTCCAGGTTCTAGATCATCCAATGGGTCCCCCTCCTCATCACTCTTTTCATCTGTCTCTACACCTTCCTCTTCCGAGTCTCCTTCCTCCAGGAGCTTCGGAAATGGGCCACTTCGACATACTTGGATCTGTTTTCTCAGCTCCTGCTCCTTTTTGCGCTCATCTCGTACCTCTGCTCGGCAGGCATGACACTTCTCCGGACATCGGCTCATGCTGACTCTCCGAGTTTGCCAGTCAATCTCGGGGTTGTGTTCTTCCAGCCAGGTGAAGCCCAGGATAAGGTCTTGTTTCCCCAGGTTGGTGACTGCAAAGGTGGTATGCTCCATGTGTCCATCTACTCGGAGGATCACGTTGACGACTTCTCTGATGGCTCCGGCTTCGTTCGGTGATCCGTCCACATTGTAGACCGGGATGGCCCTTTGCAGCTTCTGAGTGGTGAGGCGATGTTGTTCTACATATCCTCGGTCCATGAACTGTCCTGTGGCCCTGCAGTCTACGAGAGTGGGTCCAGACTTGATTTCTGCCGTATCTGTCGTTTGAATTTCTACTTTGATGACCAGAGATTTCGGACTTGGGGTGGTGGCAACCACATATTTTTTGGAAGTCATTTCTCCCATTTTTGGAGTTTTGTCCGAGATTGTTTTGGTGGAATCTCTGATGTTTGTGCATCTTTAGATGGTTGTTCTTTGGGGAGGGGACGTGCAGAGATCATGTCGCTCTCCTCTTTCAAACACGAGAATCTATTATGTACAGGCAGTGGGGGTGCACATTTCACCCACTGCTGAGTCCAAAATCCTCTCCTTCCTTTTCTTCTTCTGGCCCTTCGACCTCCTCCGAGTTTCTCGTTACTTCCGATCTTTCTGCCAGGTTTAGAAGTTCTGGTAGCAACTCCAGTTTTTCTTCTACGCTCATTGTTCGGATATCGAAGGATAATGGGCAGTCCCATACGTAGTGGCCAGGCTTCCTGCACCAGTGACAAACTCCGATGATGGTCTCTTTTGCTTGGGCCCGATCTACCTCCATCGGGGTCGGAGCTTCTTTTGGTGCATTTGGTGGTGGCATGGGAGTCCATCAGGGTATTTCTGGGAAACGAGGGGATAATACTGGCATCCTCGGAACTCCCGGAACTAATCTGGGAGGCATGCCGTTTGATCGGACGGAGGTCCGAAGTTGGCTACGATGTGCCTCTGTGAATGCTTCATTGGCTTCTTGGTCCCATGCAACCCTTCGTGCCGCTTCATACCATCCTTTGGGGTCGTCAAAACTCAGAGTTCCACTCCCCAGGAGTGCAACCTTCGTCTGTATTCCTGGTTCAAGGCCTCGGCGGAACTTGATTACGATCATCTTGTCATCGTGGTATTTTGCAAGATCCACCAGCTCTGAAAACCGGTCAATGTATTCTTCTACGGAGTCTTTGCCTTGGTACCAGCCCGTCCCTTCTAGTCATGTGAGGGCGGAGAGTTGTTCATTCTTTGGACAGAAGTTTCGTATAAAGTCCGACTCGAAGGCTCTCCAGTCCGAGTAGTGTGGATGTCCCGTCCTCTCACTTCGGAGTATCTTGTTTGCAAAGCGGGCCGCTCTGTCGGACTTGAAGTAGGAGAGAGCCCAATGTATCCGAGACTAGTTGTTAGGAAACTGATCTCCGCAGATTACGAAGTAAATGTTGCAGGAGTTGAGGAAGGCTCTCCCTTTCTCTCTGTCTCCATCGAAGTCGGATGGGGATGCGGGCCTGACTCTGGAGTTTCCTTGTAAGGCCGCGGTACTCCGAGTGTCCGAAAAACGTACACTCGGAGTTGGGTCATCTTCTAAATTTTTGGGGTTTAACCCCTGGTGCATTGGGTCATTTAGTTTGGCCATGATTGCCCTAAGGGCTTCGTTTATTGCAGCATTTGCCATTCGGCTTTCTGCCAGCTCTTGCTCTAACCTTTGCAATCGTTCCTCGGCATTCATGTCAAAGGTGAGACTAGTGGGGATACCTGTGGCTATAACTATAGAGGAGGGGGAGTCCGGTGTCAGGTACGTATAGGAGTTGGTACTCTCCGAGTCGCTTCGGTTGAGTCCGAAACCACCTATGACTGTGTTGTAACACGGCTCCCGGTCCTTATTAGGGAGACTTTCCTGCTGTAAGGGCAACCCTCTTACAGCCCCGAGGTATATCTCAGAGGCGAGCTAAGCAGGGGGAATCCAAAGGTTTTAATTATAACTACTTAAATACATATGGGGACCTCACCTAAGCAGGGGGAATCCAAAGAGGAAAGTCTAAGGATCCCGCTGCTTGGTGAACCCCTTTTATACTCTTTATGTAAGTGGTCTGTGCACTAGCTTACAAATCAATACATCGGAGTCTGTAGAGCCAACTTCCCGGTACTAAGTCCGAGGCTTGGGTATTTACTCCGGGTTCTAGTCACCATGTTTAAGATCTCTCCTATTCCCGTTTGGCAGTCCCTTCGGACTTGGGTATCTTAGCCTCAGAGTTGATCAGAGTTTAAAATAGGACGTCGGAGTTGGATCGGAGTTTAAAATAGGACGTCGGAGTTGGATCGGAGTTTAGAGAGGGTCGTCCCCTGACACCGAGCCCTCGAGGTGCCACAGTGATGATATCTTAATAGGTTTCCCAGGCCTGTCTGTGGCTCCCCCCAAGCACTCTAATTACTGTTTGACATAGCAGACCCCCATGATGTCATGGACCATCATGTAAGCCAGGGTTCCTGGGGTCCAAGTGATTGCAACAACCCTCTAAATTATTGCGCACACAGGGATTTGAACCGCTGACCTTGGTCAACCTGGCATACTGTAAAAGGCAACAAATTCCCACAGTGATGGTTCTTTCAACTGGGCCAAAAGGCCACTATGCCAGGTTATCTGGCATTAGTCTGTGGGCACTATTTAAACAGCAACTTGTTACATGTATTCACCAACCATTGCAATGGTATGTAACAGTTTGCAGCCACCAGACAGCTATTCTGGTATGATACTATTGAAAACTATAAAATCAATACAGTGCTTGTTACCTGTGAAACCATTGACAGGAACAGGCTCTTTTATTGGTCAATCACATCCATCTCAAAAGTCTACAAGGAATAGCAATCTATCATATTGTAGAATATCAAACACTTATAGGATGTCACTTAGGAAAATTCCTTGAAGCTACACACTTTGATGCACTGATAAATGGTAATTGCCTTAGAGAAGATGCTTTTGACATCATTACAAACATCATGGAAGAGATAGCTACAAAAGAAGAGGAAACTGTAAGGGCAACCCTCCTTCGGAACTGATATCGCGACTGCTGGAGGCTAGAACCAGCGGGACACCACCCAGCCCTGGACGTCCTCCTAGGCCTGACTATGGGACTCGAACCCAGAGCCTACCCACAGGCTTCTCAGATCTAAGCAGGGGAAATCCGAAGAGGAAAGTCTAAGGATCCCGCTGCTGGTGAACCTCTTTGATACCCTTTATGTAAGTGGTCTGTGCACTAGCTTATAAATCAACACAGGTGCTTATTCCCAGTTCCAGTCATCATGCTAAGACCATTCCTATCTCCTGTTTGGTGGTCCCTCGGACCTGGGTCTCCTGGCCTCAGAGTTGGGAGGAGTCCGAGATAGGGCTTCGGAGTTGGGGGAAGTCCGAGATAGGGCTTCGGAGTTGGGGGAAGTCCTGAGATAGGGCTTTGGACTTGGATCAGGACTCGGGGGGGATCATCCTCTGACATCGGTGGTCTTTCGGACTCTGGTCTCTCATCCTCGGAGTTTAGGTGGAGTCCGAGATAGGACCTCGGACTTGTCATCAGGACTCGGAGAGGGTCGTCCCCTGACAGAAACACTGATCTCTAATGTCTCAGATAATGATGTTATAGAAGCAATGATTGCAGATTAATATCACCCACATTCAGGATTTGATTATGAATGTCCTGATATCCACCAGACTTATGAAACCCTTGGTAACTGGGGTATATATAAAGGAAGGATAGGAAAAATGCACCATCTTATGTACAAATAGAATGATGTTTTCTTTAAACAAACTTTCCAAACAATTTTGAAAAGAAAAAAACCAAACAAATGATAACTTACATTGGACTTTAGAACCATATGACAGAAATCATTGAAAACCTCTTTGCCACATCATCTGGTGGAGACCCCTTTCATCCAATCTGGACATATTTAAATGTCATCCATCCTGGACCTCCAAACATCTTAACAGAACACCTTAAAAAATAAAAATCCCACACCATCTTGAGGAAATTACTAAAGAACTTATGCCATACAATACTGCAATGACATATACATGGAATAAAATCAAAACTTGTCTGTACAATAGCAGAAGATGCTCATTGGGTTAAATCACTTCAAGACTATATAAACCAACAAAGATCACCAACAAAAAACCCAGCTGATATTTGCATCCACATAGCTATAATTGAGCCAAGTATCAAAAATATAATCCAGAAACTTACCAATAACATAAAACACCACCTTAATTATATTGGAAAACACCTTTCCAAGTTCTTGGAAGCTACAAATGATGATGGCTACCTTTATGGAAACTTCTGGAGACAAGAAGCATTTCTAACTCTTGAAGATATGATACAACAACATCAAGCAAGAAAACTTGAATCTACAAAAACAGCGCTTCAAAACAAAGAGATTGGGATTCTACATGGAGAAACCACCTCTCCATTGGATATTTATCAAGTAATGAAGTTTAAAGAAGAAACCTTGGACAAATACTTGGAAAACTGGGGTCTTAATTGAATAGGATATAATAAATGAACCCTCTTGTAAACATCCCCATCAAAAAAGACATGACTTTATGAAAAAGGATATACTAAACTCATGCTAACCAATACTAACTTGACTGCTAAGTCCAATTATCTGATAAGAAGAAATATCAAACAATGTTAGAAACAACACAACAAGCAACATATAGAAAGAACCATTAAACCAATGTTACATTAGGGAAGGCACCCCTTTACCTTACAAAAGAGAACAATGTACACCTGCCAAGACCTCCTCTAAACAAATTTTTTTTGGACAACAACCTACTAACTTACCACCATCTTGTCAGTTGATCAAGCTTTGCTCACACCAAAAGTCTGTTACACTTCTTGGGTTACTTCACAACAGTTCCATAAAACAGTAGAAAAGATATACAAAGAGAAATAAACAGGAATGAATAAAGTAAAGCAAAACTACATCTGTGATTGCCCTGGCACTTTTGATCCCAACAAGTGACAAGATAAACTAGATACTCTCACACCTGACTGGCATCATCTTGGACTGGTTTAAACTAGCCCTCACCCCCAAATACAAGCTATCTACAATAAAAACAATGTTATATATAAATAAACACTACAATAACATAAATAAACAGCTGGTTGGTAAAAAAAAACTAAAGAAGACCCCCTATACAAACCAATGTAATAGATACCCTCTATCTCAAAAGGAACTGTCAAAAAACTGACAGATAGTACTATAGCAATATAATTAACCTATATAAAAGAAGATCCAACTATCACACCAATTCTAGATTGTGTCAAGTACATGACACCAAGCCTTGGTTCACTTGGTCATACTAGCTGAATGACCTCTACTGTTTAATCCCACATGCCAGTGACAAGTCATTCTTCACTAGTACATAGTCTCAGCTTGGTATATTCGGTTCATCGTTTGGTCCACTACCTTTCATCCTATCCCCTCTACCTTTGCTTATTCTTCTATTCCTGATCTTCCCCCTTTCCTGTTTTACCTCGGGAAATTTCTATTCACTTATTTTTGGTCATGGCCCTATTGTTTTATATTTGGTCACTTTCTATTGTTCTATTTTCAGTCACACTCCTATTATTTTATGCTCGGCCACATTTTATTGTTCTATTCTTGTTTACATTCCATTGTTCTATTCTTGGGCATTGTGGACAATACTTCCACATGCTCTCCATACCTTATTCTTTTCTCTATGTCTTACACCACCCTGATTCTACATTTGCTTCTTAACCTATATAAGTAAAACATGGATGTAGATAGTGATGAGATTATGAGCAAATTACAGTAGGTTTGAAGAATTTATAGGCAATCTATTTATTTTATCTCCTCAGTGTAGTCAATAACTGAGTGTATATTCGGAAAATATACCTATTTATTTTATCTTACAAAAGGAATAAAGAAATTAGCTTTAAAGGCTTGTACAATATATTATACAACTCACCTCCTCAGTGTAGTCAATAACTGAGGAGGGAGGCTTGCGCGGGTCGTGTTTCACCCGCATATACCCTGCAACCGACCTTTGACCCTATCGAAGGTTTGAGCCAGGCTGCCGGTTCCAAATCCAGGGAGCTGGCCACGTGCGTCGCATCGTGCGTGGGTAAGCGCCCATAAGTAGCGTACATAGTAAAGAGTGAATAACTCCCTCAATAGTGAGGGTAAAAATACAGATAAATGAGAGGAAATTTTAGAATTCAAAAGCGCACAGAGTGACACCAAAATCGATATATAAATACAATATATTGAGATTGGTCTCTCAGGGGTGAGATGCAAGTTTGCACCCAACAGATAGTTCCTCATTCTGAATATTGACCTGGCTTATGCCTTCTTGCCTTCCTTCCTCCTGTCTGAAGTCCTCTACTTGGGCTGACACTCTTGGCACTCTCCCAAGTTACTTTTCTCTCTGAAATTAGTGGCACACATGGAAAGTAGGGTGTAATGCATAAGTACATTGAAGCCAAGCCACCCCAATTGGTTTACTGGACTTGGCGAATTCCTGCCAGCATCATGAAGTTAAGCCACCCCAATTGGTTTACTGGACTTGGCGAATTCCTGCCAGCATCATGAAGTTGGTACTATTGCAATAGTACTCAGCCCACACATCATTAGCATTTTTGGTGCCTGACAGTATATTCAGAATCAAACTATTTTCTGGGTTTCACTTCTTAAATTATGCCCCTACAAACTAGATCTACAACCTCCAAGGTGACTAGCACCTCGGACATCAAAGCTGAGAAATCAGCTGAGGTGACCAAGTCAAAAAACTAGTCAGCAACTCTCCAGCCTCTAAGCACACTGGGAGTTGCATTGACTCGGCAAGTGCTAGTAGTGAGGTTAAGCTCAATGCTTCTTCCCTTCTTAATCCAAACTCACTAATAATCCTTCTATCTTCTGACTTGGTGCCAAGTTCCTTGGTAACCCCTTTTAAATGCCTAATTGATTCAGGCTCTACTCATAGCTTCATCAAATCTCCTTATGTTTGGGAACATAAAATCCCTACTACCTCTATTAACCCAATTGCTCTTAAACTCTTTGATGGTACTACAAATTTGGTTATTACTAAATCGGTAAAAATGCCTATTAGATTTCCATCAGGACATGTGCTTGCAAACTAGAAGGCTTGCAAGTTTTCTGCTTGGTTTTCAACCATCAGCACTGTCTCAGCACGTTTGGCCAAGGTCTCTTCCTATTAGGAACCATTGCACCAGCATGCCCAAATATTCAATTCAGCCCATTCAGCCTACTCTGCCCTCACTCGCCTATTCGACCATATGATCTTCAGCCCTCAAATTCTATACACCTCATGTATCCATCTTGGCGTCACATGCAACTGTCAATATGCTCCACTCATTTAAGTCAATCCTATATGCTCACAAATCCATTTTCACTTCATTTACATTTAATATTTTCTTTATTACATTCCACTCCACTTTCCTTATAGGGTAACTCCATTGGGAATCGGGGTGACACGTCACCCCTTAATGTCATAGAGGAGATCAAGATTGGGATATAGTATTTCTGTTCTTGCTTTTCACGATCCTTGGACTTTCTTATCTATTATAGGAATCTAGTTGACTCCTTGTAGATTCGAAAGTAGTATAAAGATCTTGTACATTCAGTGTTTAGTCTTCAGTCAGATAATCGACTAAGATTTCAACTAAGCTTCCTTCCGTTCATCTTAGACTTCATTTCCACTCTTGCTCTTATGAAATTAGGGTCCAGTGCAATCTGGTAGGTGCAACATACAAGTTGAAGCCTAGCCCTATTCAGAACCTCGCCATTGCTTTGACCTTGGGAGAGTTTATTACGACTATGTCATTCCTTTACATTATAACAGTATTATCTGACTTCTACACCTGATTGCACCTTGCATATCACTTCGCATATCACAACCATCATGAATACTTGATCAACTATCCGTAATCTACCCTTTATCATAGAAGTCCCAAATCAGTTGCAGGAGATTTCCAAACTTCAATGACTGTCAGAACAACCTTCAATTTATGAAGCTGGACTGTCAGGCAGAAACGCTCCTCCTGGACCTCCAGACAATGATGATGAAGAACCAATTGACAATAATGACGTTGATGAAGCAAACCCCACTCTTAATTCAAATGCTAATGCCGACAAGATCGTCAAAGCATTAGCCCAACCACTCCCTAGAAAAAAACCCGATCCTGGCCATCATGCCAAGATTTGTGAGCCTGAGGTTTAAGATGGCACTGACCAAGCTAAGTATTGCACATTCTTCTTGCAGTGTAAGCTAAACTTTTGAGACTGTCCATCTGCCTTCCTGACACATACATTGAGAGTCCAGTATGCCATTTTGTACCTCACAGGCCCCACACTTCAGTACTTTGAACCTGCCATTCTAGGCAAAATCCGGCCTGAGCTTATTTGGCTTAGGGTCTGGAGAGACTTTTGATCCGAACTCAAGACAAACTTTGGACCATTCAAGAACACTGTGCAAGCAGAAATTGAACTTGGCAAGATAGTCATGAATGATCATCATCGAGCAGCATGCTACTTCATCGACTTTGCCCAAGCATCCACTTTTACTAAGTGGAACAATGCCGCCCTTGCACATATGGGATACAAAGGGTTGGCCAAACACATTCAGGGCAGCCTCCTTCACTTCCCTTGATTCAAATCCCTTGCTGAGCTCAGACAGTTTTCACTTGAGATTGACAGCAGGTACTGGGAACACAAGGGAGTATGACAACTTTGGAAATCCTTTGAAAATGAATGCATCCACTTCCAATTGCTCCAACTCTAACAACAACAACAATCAGTCTTTGTCCAATTCCAACAACTCAAACAACAAGAGGAGTAAGAAGGGGGCAAAGAAGAACAGCAACAATAAGTCTTCCAACAATAATAACAATGCTAATGACATTTCGTCCAAGCTCAGAAAAGATGGGAAGCTATTGCCCGAAGAATGTCAAAGGTGAATCGACGTGGGACTCTGTCTCTTGTGTGCTTCAAAAGGTCACATGATCAAGGACTGCCCCAAATCCAATTCCCAATCAACAACCTCTTCTTCTAACAACAACAACAACAACAAAAACAAATTGACAAAAGCTTGCACAATAAAGGTGAGCATGACCAACACCAAAGCCAAAGACACCCTAGAAATGGAGTCAAAAAAATAAGCAGCAACCTTGGAAATGCATGAGCTGAGGATTGCATTAGCCTCACTCATGTGCTCTTCTTGAATGCCCTTTCTCCTGTTTCTCACATATCTTCTACTTCTGAGACTTCAAAAACTTCTTTAATAGTCAATTTAACTTGCTCTAGTTATGCTTTTAGATTGTGGTTCTTCAGACTGTTTTATTGAATCATGAATTGTGAAAAAATATTCTTTACCTACTAAGTCAGTTCCTCCTATTCTGTTGAAATTATTTGACCATTCTACTAACTCTGTTATTACTCAGACCACTACGATTCCTATCTGATTTCCAACCGGCAAACTTTGGAATGTTACTTTCTATGTAACATCATTGGACAGCAGTTGCTCTGCAGTACTTGGCTTCAACTGGCTCACCCGCTAAAATCCATCGATTGACTGGGTATTAGGCAGTATAACTTTCAAGACTACAGAACCAACCACTGTGCCAACCCCTCAGGCCTCACCTGCTACTTCACAGTCTAGCACCCCGCTCCTAAGCAATCCATCACCATCTCCAAAGTTAGAAGCACCTCACATAGCCCTAGTCAACGCAAAAACCTTCGTACATGCCTGCAAGCTAAAAGGTTCACAAGCCTTTCAACTTGACCTCACAGATCTCAACAAATATGCTTGAGGCTCTACTATGGTCTTTTATGGTTGACTCTTCTAACAATCTGGATTGCATTAAACAGCATGTTCCAGAATTCTATCATGACTTTGCTGATGTCTTTAGTAAACAGCGTGGCAATACACTAGCACCTCACAGACCTTACCACCTCAAGATCAACCTCAAGGATAGCACTTTGCCACCTCTTGGCCCCATCTATTTACTCTCAGTATCCAAACTCCAATCCCTATGAGATTTCATCAACAAACACCTCAACATGGGCTTCATTTGACCCTTGCCCTCATCACACAGTGCCCCAGTACTATTCATATGCAAGAAGGACGGTGTTGAATATAAATGGTATATCTTGGGTCAATTCTACATTCACTTATACTATGGTATACATATGTTAGATACTTGCGTTGCTAGGAGACACAGTGGGGTTGGGCATAGGCGCCCAGGGTACACATAGGAGTGGGGCGGCGCTAGTTGGTTCTCCTCAGTGTCTGTCTACACTGAGGAGGTAAGAGTGCCGCCCTATTATACTATACTAGACAAACTGATTAGCTTGTAGTCTAATTTTGTCTAGGTAATGCATATCTCAGTGTCTGTCTACACTGAGGAGTCTAATTTTGTCTAGTTGCATAACTTACATTTGCGCCAAGTTGTCCATAATATTAACAGACGGCTCCCTGTGACTCTGTATAGACTTTAGTAGTCTAAACAGAATTACAAAGAAGGACCGTTATCCACTTCCCCTTATTTCCGACCTCTTAGACACCCTCAAGAAAGCTCGTACAGTATAGTAGACTTCCTTGATACAGATTTCAGTCAAGCTCAATTTTAGCTCAATATTTTGTAGATTAAATATTAAAAAAATTATATAACAGGTAAGAAGTGTCTTGAGAACAGCTTTGCTCTATATATGGGGGCAAAAAAGCTGTTGTTGCAGCAGAGTAAATTTATTTGTGAAACAGGTCAAAATGTCACACGTAGGGGTCCTTGATACAAGTGTGACACCTAATTCTCCATGCGTGAAATTTGCAGCCCCATGTGATTGGTCATCTATTTCTTTATATTATTAGCCTATTGCATGTCACACTTTGGTAGCTGTTTTGGAACCTGGACAAGACCTTGGTGTTAAAGATATAACACTTCAGTCAAGCACTGTGTGAAGTGAAGCGAGACAAAGAAGAGTTTCAAACCCTGCTGCAGTGCAACTCTGGAAATAATTTAATATTTATACCTTGGTCACAATCTGTATAATAACTCTAGCAAGCTAATACGACGAGAAGGTGATGCATTTGTTAGCAGCAATGAATGAGACTATCAAAGTCTGTAGGTTCAGGACACTTAGGGGTCCAGAGATATTCCAATGAAAGGGAATGTGCTTAGAGGAAAGAGAAAGTAAGTGGACTGAATGGATTACCCAGTCAATGCACTCTAAAATGAGGGTGAGGCCGAGACAGAAATTACAGTGAAGTAATCTCAAGAGATAAAAGAGTCTTTAATCAGGACAATCAACTGATTAGAAACCCTCAGGAGTAGAGATGCAATTGAACTGGACAATCAACAGAACAATCTCACTCTGTAGAATCAGTTTACTAAGCAGGACAATCAACTACTTAGGCTGAATCCAAGATACTAATACCAGACAATCAATGGTACTAATATTATGTAAACATAGTAGTGGGACAATCAACTGCTGACTAAGAATTACTGAGTCACAATGTCAATCTGACAAAGGTGATGAAGATGATGATATGAATTGATTGCTTCAAAGGGGGCAGGAAGGCCTCCTTTTATACTAATTTACAGGCTGATTAGTAAGCTAAGCATGTAATTCTACACCTTCCTAATAGGGAAAGTCTTCCAGAAACTAGTGGTCTGTGCACAGAAGGTCATGGAAGGTGCTGGAACCTTGTAGAAGTTCCTGGATCTAATTTGAGCTACTTTCCTTATTTAGTAATTAAAAAGGGCTTTGTAGACCGGTTTTGAGCATGTGATTAAGGGCAGAGACAGTGTTGAGTCACTCTGGTGTCTCACCATAATATTTGTATGAGACAGGGCTGTCTCAGGCTAATATTGGGTGTGTTTCTATGGAGAAACCGGCAACCTGGCTCTGGGCTTGAATCTGGTTACAGCCTGATTATCTGGAGAGCGGAGCTTGAATTTCAGGCCAAACCTTTGGTGGTCAATAATAGAAGTTGTATTAGGGATAATGGAAATATTAGGTAGTATTATGAGGCACCAGGAAGGTTGGAAAGGCCTTGAGGAGGAAGACTTGAAAGAAAACAAAGCCCATTAGCAAGCAAATGCTAATAATATTGAGCTAAGGTGGTTGTACAATAGAGAACTTGTGTTTTTGTATTTTTAGTCTTTTTATGCTGTTTTTGTGCTTAGTGTCAAGTACACGTACCAAGACCCGTTTATTCGGCAGTGCCGACCGAGCAACCATCCTATATCTACGACCAAGTGTCCACGCCGCATGCATAACACTTGGTACGCCGGTCTCGGCTTGGCACATCCACCATCCACACTCCTTGTCTTCACCCTTCGGTCCGCCTCACCTTGGGACTTCCTGCCCTTGTGTTATCCTCGGTTACAACTATTGTTTTATAGTCGGCCACTCCCTATTGTCCTATCCTTGGCCACATCTCTATTATTCTATCCCTTATTGTTTTATCCCCGCTTTGCATCCCTTCATTCTAAATTTATTCGTTGTGGACAATAACCGCATGCTTTGCATACCTTGTTGTTCCACATTCCTTATTCCACATGTCGCTTCTTAAACCTATATAAGTAGGACATGCATGTACATATTTCCTCATTCTGGGTATCGACTAGGCTTAGGCCCTTCTACCTTCTTCCCCTCTGTAAAGTCCTCGACTTGGGCCGGCATCACCAGCATCCTCCCGAGTACATGTCTGTTGCAAATCGGTGGCATGCACGGCAAGTAGGGTGCAACGCATGAGTACGTTGAAGCCAATGCCACTACTCTTGGCCTGCAGGACTTGGCCATAGTCTGCCCGATCCTTCGACAGCACCCCTCGGCAGTACCAAAGTCCGTCAGTACCCGAACCCTGACACTTAGCTATCAACCGCTAAAGAGATCCCCAACAGGAGAGTCTGGTCAAAATCACCCCAATATGTCAACATGTTCCAAATCGACTTGAAACTGCCAAACAATCAAATTTACAAGACATTGAGCTCCCTGCCCCATAGAGCGACTCACATCCTCATACAACTGTGCACCAGCCACGTATCCCTCAACTCTTGCTTAAGAAGATAAAAGTATCGGACACAGCCCTATGTAAATGATGCTGCCAGCCAGAGACTGTAGTGCACTACCTCAAACACTGCAAACAATACACAGAGCAGTGCAACCAGCTCAGACACAAGGCAGGAAAGGCCAGCCACTCCATTCACCAGCTACTGGGCAACCCCAAGATCATCCCCACTACCCTGTGCTATATTCAGTCCATATGCCACTTCAACAAATACACTGACGTAGCACCCCCCAGCCAATGACCAAACGACATACACCCTCCACTCCAACCTGGATCAGCTCTCATTTTCTGCTGGTTCCCCTATCTGTGAGGGATTGGACCTCTTGCGCCTCCCCAGCCAATATTATACACCCCAATCCTTCTGATATGCATCCCCCTTCTGATACTTAGACACTACCATAGCCAATGTATCTTGTAGTAGTAGTGTACCATAAGCGCCTAGCACTTCGAGCACTTTAATTGATCTCTCTCTCTCTCTCTCTCTCTCTCTTGTTTAGCACCACCAAAATTCAACACAAGACTGGTGACCAGGAACCAAAGGACCAAGATGGTACTTTAACACTATCTAGTGTGAGTTAGGTGAGAAGGCCATGAAGGGAAATTTGAAGCTACAGAAAGTATATATACTATAATTAGAACCCTTTGCCCAAGCTAAGCTAATTCTTATGTAATTGGACTCACAAGGACCACAGTGCAACTTTAAGTGTAGACTTATAGTATTGATTTTTGATTCTTGATTCTGTTGTAAGTCTATGCAAATTGGTCAGCCATGTAAGTGGGAATGCAACTGAGATTCTACTCTACTTATGCAAATTGCTATAATACAAGTGTAAGTAAGCAATTGAATTGTAGAGTATGTGGGACATAAGTCTTACCTTAGTTATGTAAGTGGGAATGTGACTGAGGGAAGACTGGAAAACAACTCTGGTTTTATACTAATCTAATGTGGAACCAGAGTGGGATAAAAAC
>QLPI01002739.1:0-23397 GCA_003314275.1 Chroogomphus rutilus | reverse complement strand
TCTAGTCGTGTGAGGGCGGAGAGTTGTTCATTCTTCGGACAGAAATTTCGTACGAAGTCCGATTCGAAGTCTTTCCAGTCCGAGTAGTGTGGATGTCCCGTCCTCTCACTTCGGAGTATTTTATTTGCAAAGCGGGCCGCTCTGTCGGACTTGAAATAGGAGAGAGCCCAATGTATCCGAGACTGGCTATTAGGAAACTGATCTCCGCAGATTACGAAGTAGATGTTGCAGGAGTTGAGGAAGGCTCTTCCTTTTTCTCTGTCTCCATCGAAGTCGGATGGGGAAGCGGGCCTGACTCTGGAGTTTCCTTGTAAGGCCGTGGTGTTCCGAGTGTCCGAAAAGCGTGCACTCGGAGTTGGGTCGTCTTCTAGAATTTCGGGGTTTAATCCCTGGTGCATTGGGTCATTTAGTTTAGCCATGATTGCCCTAAGGGCTTCGTTTATTGCAGCATTTGCCGTTCGGCTTTCCGCTAGCTCTTGCTCTAACCTTTGCAATCGTTCCTCGGCATTCATGTCAAAGGTGAGACTAGTGGGGATACCTGTGGCTATAACTATAGAGGAGGGGGAGTCCGGGGTCAAGTACGTGTAGGAGTTGGTACTCTCCGAGTCGCTTTGGTTGAGTCCGAAACCACCTATGACTGTGTTTGTAGCACGGCTCCCGGTCCTTATTGGGAGACTTTCCTGCTGTAAGGGCAACCCTCTTACAGCCCCGAAGTATATCTCGGAGGCGAGCTAAGCAGGGGGAATCCAAAGTTATTTAATTTATCTACTACCTAAATACATGTGGAGTCCTCACCTAAGCAGGGGGAATCCAAAGAGGAAAGTCTAAGGATCCCGCTGCTGGTGAACCCCTTTTATACCCTTTATATGGGTGGTCTGTGCACTAGCTTACAAATCAATACATCGGAGTCTGTAGAACCAATCTCCTGGTACTAAGTCCGAGGCTCGGGTATTTGCTCCGATTTCTAGTCATCATGTGTTAAGACCTTTCTGTCTCCACTCGGTGGTTTCTGGGCCTCTTAGCCTCGGAGTTGGTCGGAGTTCGAAGTAGGGCTTCGGACCTGTATCAGGCCTCGGCGCTGATCGGAGTTTGAAATGGGACCTCGGAGTTGGACTGGAGTTTAAAGAGGGTCGTCCCCTGACACCGGCCCTCATTCTTACCCGCGAACCTCACACTGCCTATCGGCTTCATGGGTTCAGCCGCTAGGGGGGGGACACTGTCACGACCATGCATCGTGCTTCGACTTACTCGGCAGTACCGACCAACCGACCCCCATTCACATCATTCTACGGCGTACGGCTTCGGTTCGGTACACCCGACTTATCACCCGGTTCATCACCCTCTTCCCCAATCCCTATTCTTTGTCAAACCCTACACTCTCTTCCTTTCCCCTCACTCGTTTACCCACAGGACGTTCACTATTCCCTGCCACTCACTCACGTCCCTATTGTTTTATTTCTCGGCCATTCCTCATTGTTCTATTTCTTTCCCACAATCTCACCGCTTATACTTTATTGTCTTACCCTCTTATTGTTCTATTCTAATTGTTGTGGACTATACCTCCACATGGTCTTCATACCTTATTCTTTTTTCCATGTCTTATGCCACCCTTATTCCACATTCCGCCTCTCAGCCTATATAAGTAGTTGATACGTGTACATAGTTTCCTCAGTCTGAGTATCAACTAGGCTTATGCCTCCCTACTCTCCTCCTTCTGTTCAGAAGTCCTTACTCAGGCCGACATCCTCAGCATTCGCCTGAGTACCCGTTCTCATTACAAGTTAGTGGCACGCACAGGAGGCAGGGCGCAACGCACGAGCACGTTGAAGCCAAGCCACCCTGACCGGCCTGCAGGACTTGGCCGGTTCCGACAGTACCCTCGGTAGTACCGAGTCCTGACAATAACACTCAAAGGTAATATACTATTATCACACCCAAACATTCTAGTATGAGCAAAAGCAAGGGAGAGTCAAGGTAAGGACAACTCATGCTGGCACTGCAGGCATGCTTGCTAGGAGCTAAAGCAGCAGGACACCATCCAGCCCTGCTCCTCTACCCTAGGCCTGACAAAGGGTCCCAAACCCTATGCCTACCTTTAAGCCTCTGTAGGTGCAGGTAAGGAGATCCAAAAGTAAATATATATAGAAAAGGGAAACTAAATATAATATGGGTTGCATACCTGCTAAGGGTATCTAAAGGAGAATAAGGTGAGGATTGTCAGGGGACAACCCTTTCCGAATCCTAGATCCGAGTCCAAAACCCTATTTCAAACTCTGCTCCAAATCCGAGATTGGAAACAAGGGTCCAAGGACAGGAAAGGAATACCTCAGCCTTCGCACCTAGGTGATATCTACAGACCCTGCTGTCTGCTGAACTCCCACAGTATCTATCATCCCCATCATTGTCTGTGCCACCATCCACACCATTTCCACACTGTTCACAATATCTGTGACCTCCTGTGTAACTGACAGATAAATCCATACACAGACGATGCTCCGAGGGTCAAGAGTTTAGGAACTGCCAGATGGAATGGGTTTAGCACAGTGATTAGAACCTGGAATAAGTGCCCAAGCCCCGGATTTAGTACCAGGAGGTTGGTGCTACAGACTCTGATGTATATATTTGTAAGCTAGTGCACAGACCACGTACATAAAGGGTATAAGAAGGGCTCACCAGTAGCGGGATCCTTAGACTTTCCTCTCTGGATTTCCCTTGCCTAGGTGAGGGCCCCACATGTATTTAGGTAGTAATTGTAATTAAACTCTGGATTTCCCCTGCCTAGGCCCCTCTCCATGAGATAGCTCCAGAGAAGTCTGGAGGGTTGCCCTTACAGGGATCCCTTACCTATGTTAAGGATTTGACCTCTGGCCTAAACATTTCTTCTCTTTATCCCTGGCAACCAGGACCTGATGGTATTGGAGAGGGGTATGGGTTCTATTTGTTATTATCCCTGATATCTGCCTTTGGTAGGAGTTTGAATTTGCCATTATATTTTGCAGTTGTGTGACTCTGTGACCTCAGCTCTTTTCCAAGAGACTGAGGTACAAGTCTAAGTTTATTCCTATATTTTATACGATTGTTAACTAAGGTAGAAGACAAACGGTTTCCACTATAGTCATGTGACTCAAGCGTGACATCCACCATTTCACACAAGGATCTGGCAACATCAACAAAAAAATTATTCTAAGACCACAGATCAATGGCAAAGAACTATATGTATATAGTGTTGGTTTTACTTTTTGAAAAAACTCACTATTGCAAATGTAGTATATCCAAACTTTCAAACATCTTCCCAAAATTCATAATCACATTTTTTAAGCAGTCTAACACTGTCAAAAGTTTTTTGGTCACAAAATTTTTGTGATGATGTAATCACCTATATAAGGAAATATTCCATATATAGAAAGTCATTCCCACCAGTAATAGTGACAGTCTGGGGTGTCTGTTGCTGTCAAAAATCTACTAGAAGATACCTAAACTCAAGAGAAGCTGGACAGTGTCTAACCTTGAGACCCATGCCATCAAGGTTTGACCTTTTAATCTGTTCAGGATGAATTGTTGACAAGAATTTCCCTACAGAAGCAGAAAATTGCACAACCTGATTCAGATAGGGAGGAAGCCCAAAGCCTTTTATTCAGTGGAGATTTCTCACAAAGCCAAAATTCATCAGGATCCACTTTGTCTCAGCTGTCAGTGGACAATGATGTCCCAGTGCATGACTTCAATGGCATTGAGAAGTGACTTGCAAAAGGGAAAAAACAATTGGCAAAATTGTTTGGATTGCAAAACAGTGACAAAACTAAGCAACTGTCAAGCGTCGGTTACTGACGGTCTTCGGTACTGCCGAGGGGTGTTGGCGAAAAGGTCGGGCGGACTATGGCCAAGTCCTGCAGGCCAAGAGTAGTAGTGTTGGCTTCAACGTGCTCGTGCGTTATGCCCTACTTGCCGTGCGTGCCACTGTATTTGCCACAGACAGATACTCGAGAGGATACTGATGCTGCCGGCTCGAGTTGAGGACTTAACAGAAGAGAAGAAGGTAGAAGGGCCTAAGCCTAGTCGATACCCAGAATGAGGAAGTATGTACATGCATGTCCTACTTATATAGGTTAAGAAGCGACATGTGGAATAAGGAATGTGGGACAACAAGGTATGCAGAGCATGTGGTTATTGTCCACAACGAATAAAATTAGAACAAGGAATGCAAAGCGGGGATAAAACAATAAAAGACAGGATAATAGAATCGTGACTTGAGATGGGACAATAAGGAGCGGCCGAGTATAAAACAATGGGGTCATGTCCGAGGATAATACAAGGACAGGAAGTCCCGAGGTGAAACGGACCGAGGAGTGTGGATGGCGGATGTGCCGAGCCGGGACTGGCGCACCAAGTGTTATGCATGCGACGCAGTCACTTGGTCGTGGATATGGGATGATTGCTCGGTCGGCACTGCCGGCAGATGGGTCTCGGTACGTGGACTTGACAGCAACGGGGACCATACAAGAAAAAAGGCACAGTCCAATCCATACAGACACAACAGCACAATAAAAAGAAACAATGGGACTGGACAGCAAAAATTCAGGATAGAGGTTTTGGTGATATACGTGTCCTTCTTAGTGGCATGTCATCAAAGCAGCCACCTGCTCTCAAGGAAGTCGAAATAGATTCAGATTCAGATCAAGGGAGTATAACAATGGATACCACAGATAGAGAAGAAGATGATATACCTATGGTTACCTGGGCGACATTCCTGACATTATTCAGGACAATGTTGAAACTATCCCAAAGTGGACTGCATCACAACCATTTACACCATCACCAAATCCTGACCTTGTCAACCTACAAATTTCAGATCTTAAGCAAATTCTGCAGCCAGAAAAGAAGACAGGTGATGGCTATATGGACCCAGGCTTTGATTAAACATTTTGCACATGCCTTGAGCTAATGGGTAACTTCCTCTGCATTTATTGCTTTAATGGATATCAAGGATGGATTGCAGCATCCAAGCAAACGGCCAGCATTGCAGGCAAGAATCCAGAATGGATGGCAAGATGGCTATGTGACTGGACACACAATTTCATCAGTGATCCAACAAACCTACCAGAACATGAAAATGGGGAATTCAATTCAACAATTCTGGAGGATGAAGATTTGGCACAAGAAATCTGTTTGCACTTGCAATCAAAAGGCAAGTATGTCTGCGCCATGGATGTGGTTCAGTTCCTTCATACACCAGAAATGAAGGAGCAGCTTAACTTGAAAAAGTCAATTTCTGAACAAAGAGCATGCAGGTGGATGGTAAAAATGGATTACCATTGGAAGAAAGAGCCAAAAGGTCAATATAAGGATGGCCATGAGCATGAAGATGTTGTTGCTTACTGACAAAATATCTTTCTCCCGTTTGTGGCCTCCATCCGACCTCATATGCACCAATGGACCAAGGATGGCACACTTGAAACCACTTGGAAGGCAGCCAAAGGCCTGGATAAGCCTGTTGTAACCTGGGTGCATGATGAGTCAACCTTTTATGCACATGATCATCGTATTCTACATTGGGTTCACTCAAGCAAGAGTGCAAAACCATATGAAAAAGGTGAAGGGTCATCACAAATGGTTGCAGATTTTGTATCACCAGACTATGGCTGGTTACAAGCAAAAAATAGGTGAGTCAGTTGCCAGCAATATTGCAAAGAAAACAACATGCTTATGAAGAATTATCAGCAATGACAGTACTAGGGTTATGTTCAAAGCAGGAAAGAATCACAATGACTACTTTACCAATGATGAAATCCTTAAACAGGCAAATCAAGCTATGGACATTCTGGAAAAGGATTACCTGGATGACACACATGTATTTTTTTTTTTGATAATGTAAAAACTCACACAGCTCGTCACTCAGATGCACTTTCAGCCAAGCACATGACTGTCAAACCTCCTAAGGATGCAGCCTCCAACTTCCTGTGCAGTGTCAAAGATCCCAATGGCACAGTGTGCAAAGTCCCAATGCAGGATGGGTGATTTCTTGATGGCACCCCACAATCATTGTATTTTCCAATTGGCCATCCACAGGCTGGTTTGTTTAAAGGCATGTGCGTAATTATTCAGGAACATATTGATCATGGAGCATATCTGCCAGATCCCACACACTTATTGGCACAATGCCAACAGTTCAAGTGTGTACCTGGACAAACCAACTGCTGTTGCCATTGGATTCTATTCAATGAACCAGATTTTGTTGGGCAGAAATCCAAACTTGAGGAGCCTGTTGAATCATGTGGGTACCAGATGATTTTCTATCCAAAATTCCATTGTAAGGTCAGCTTCATTGAACAATGCAGGGGATTTGCTAAGAGGGTGTACCGCAAGTTTCCTGCATCATTATCAGAAGCTGATCTTGAAAGAAATGTTATTCTTGCTCTGAATGCTGTGGCTTTGGATTCAATGAGAAGGTATGTCATGCACTTATCTGTTATACTCCCATTGCATTTTTATCCTGTTTCATTCAGTCATTGACACTTGTTTCTTTCAGATTCTCCAGGAGATCATTACGGTTTATAAATGCATATCAGAAAGGCCTCACAGGTAGTCAAGCAGCTTGGAAGTACTGAGGTCACCATACCTTGCCAGATACTATTCTAGCTGAGTTGGACAAGGCTCATATTGTATAGTGTAGCACAATCATTTTTTCCAAAAAATTGCCATCTTCTATAGCAGAATACAAATTTTTCCAATTTTTTTTTTGGCAATGAAAATTTTTGCACTATGACCATGACATTGTCACATCATGTGACTATAGTAGAAACCATTTGTCTTCTACCTTATCTTTTTAGAAATTATTTCAGGTTGTTAGCTACTTCTAATATAAGCTCTTTTCCAAGAGATTGAGATTATATTTTAGTCCTTATATTTTAACAGGTTATATCATCCAATGATACTGGGAATTGACCGACATCTGTAAAGTTGTGGTATTCCTTTAGGACATTGTATAGGTTGACCAGGACAGTGTCAGGCACTAAAAATGCCAATGTTGCATGGGCCAAGTACTAATGAAAAAGTACCAACTTTACGATGCTGGCAGGGTATTGGCCAAGTCCAGTAGGCTGAATGGGATGGCTGGCTTCAACATACTTGTATGTTGCACCCTACTTTCCATGCATGCTACTAATTTCAGACAGGAGAGGAACTTGGGAGAATGCCAAGAGTGTTGGCCCAAGTGAGGACTTCATATGGGAGGACATGGGGGTTGCAAAGTCAATATTCAAAATGAGCAACTATCTACATCTATATGCTACTTATATAGGTTAAGAACTGGGGGTGGAACAGGGTAGCATAAGGTATGAAAAGGGGATAAGGTATGGAAAGCATGTGGAAGCATTGTCCACAATGATTAAGAATAGAACAATGGACATAACAAAACATAGAACAATAGAATATGATCGAGCATAAAACAATAAGAATGTGACCTAAAATAAGACAATAGAATGTGACTGAACATAAAACAATAGGAATCTCCCAAGGTAAAACAGGAATAGGGAATAAAAAATAAATGGGTTGGGGGTCATGGATGATAAATAGAAGAAAAATGTGGATGATGAATGTACTAAGCTGAGACCAACGTACTAAGTGACTTGTAATGACTTGGTCACCTGTGCATGGAATTAAACATGTAGCATTTGGTCACTACTGCAAAGTGAACCAATGCTCAGTAATATGTACTGAACAGACAGATGGAATGGAAGAGACCTTAGGCAACCAAGCTGAAGTAGTGTCAATGACTGAGAGGTTGAGCCAAAACCTTGCAAATCAATGCAAACATGTTTATAATGAAAAATGGTTGGCCAGACCTCTTCAGGTCTTGATGTAATCACTTGATGGTGTGGGTGCTTCGTTTCATCCTAAAATAGAATACATGTTGTTTGATAATAAAATGAAGTCAGTGTTGATGAGAATGATGATGGAATGGTGATGAATCTAATGGAAAGTAATAGAGTCATGAGTGTATTAGACATGAATATTTGGCCATTCAATGTTTAAGCACTGGTGACACTAGACATAGAAGCGGCCTTGCATGTACCAAGTATCCAGTAACTCAGCAGTACCGACAGGACAATCAGTCTAAACCCATGTGCAAGTGACCAATCCACACACATGTCACTTGGTATGTTGGTCTCAGCTCGGCATATCCACCATGTAGGGAAATGAGCTCTAGTAGATTAATGTGATTTGAGTAGGAACACTAGGGAGACACAGACTAATAAAAGAACCCCTCAGTGTGTGTGGTCAACACTTTTTTATAAATGAAGACTACCTAATAAAAGAACTACAAGGAAATTAGATTATATTTTACACTTCAATTGTTTTGCTCACTGTTATATCTGTGATATAACTCCAATATCCCGGACATCCAGCATAGGGTGCTATGAAGAATCCTACTCCAAACCAAGTCTGAACCTACCCTGTCACCTCCAAGTCCAACCAGCATTGATCAACTCGGACCTTGGACATCTTTCCTTTCTCGTCGAACAATAGTCTTATTGTAACACCAGATGTATATTTCTCTTGTAACCTGTTTTCATTCACCTTATTGTTCTCTTGACCATTTGTTAAATCCTCGTGTCGGCGCTTAGCTAGAGGCTTCCAGAAGGGTTTCCAGAGGGTTACGAATGATTTCTGAAGGGGGTTTGTACTCTGGAGGTGGAGGGACTAAAGGTCGTGGGTTCAGGATTGGAATCAGAATGGGGACGGAAAGATGGGAAGTGCTGGGGGTCTTAGGACTGTTCATGGTATAGGGTGGTACAAGTGATTTGAGGTCACAGGGACTTGGCTTCAACTTATGTGTTGCACCCTCCTCAATCGTCTGTCCCTAATTTCAGAAAGTCACAAAGTTTACTGGAACTGAATCGGAAACTACGACGCAGAATTAAGTCGATATTCGTACTGGCAAATAGTCCAGTCGACTGGTGACTTATATACATGTATCTAGTCTTGTACTATCTTTTGCCAAGTAAAGACAAGGGGGGAAGAGAGTACAAGGGGCAATATGAAATGAAAAACAAGGGAGTGAGGTATGCAATGATCCTGCATGTCGTTTATCAAAGGAGTGGAACCTTGGCTTCGGAATCTTCGGAGGTTCAGAAATGCAGAACCTCGGATTGATGTATCGGAATCCGGAAAGCGGTTTAATTCAGGCTTGAGTGGTTGGAAAGTCCCAGAAACGGTGTTGGTGGTTGTGGGGTTTAATGTGGTTTTATTGGCGGCATGGGCCATAACAGTATCACTCCACTAGGACCAAGCCCTCAAGGTCCTAAGCTTAACTGAAGCAGTAATTAAGATGGATATTACTGTGGCAGCTTCTTGATTGTTTCCTGGGATGCTTTGATTGATAAGCACTGATGGTTCATTTGCCTATAAAAGGGGGTGTTCACAGAACTGGAAGGGGCATTTCCTCAATGGAGAACACGGATCCTCGACCCTTGGGAAGTTTTGGAATTCTCTCCCATTTTTTCCTCTCTGGGGTGTCATCAGTGGAATCCGAAGGGAGTCTTGAAGATGAAGTGTGATGCCTGTGGGACATTGATGCTAATGTGGTGGTGTTGCAGGCTCATGCCATCACAATTTGCGATTCCCTTGGTTTGTTCGGATTTGTTTTGATTTCTCCCTCTTTTAACCTCTCCATAGTGCAGGGGTGGTTCCTAGATCCGTTATCGCCCAGAAACCACCCTTGTGGTCGTTCTGGATGGGGTGTTGTTCCCAGTGGTCTAGTGGCAGGGGCGGATGGTCCGGAAGCTTTTTGATTGGATTTCCACATTTTTGGCCCATCTAGACGCATTCCAGGTGAACTCGAGTTATTTCCAGGGTCTCCTCGTGGCACTTGACCACTGTCTTTTGCGAATTGTCAAGTTGTTGAAACGGCGTTCGGGGGAGGTCACACTGGCTCAGAATCTTGTTGATGCATTGTCGTCCTTGATTAATCAGGTAGGGGTGGTCCCAATGATCAGTTCTCGGGCGGTGTTCGTTCTTCGGAGACCAGGGGAGTTTCGGGTGAGTCTGTCGAGTGACTCAGTCGTGGGAGGTGGACACTGGGTGTGAGGGGTCCGTTGAGTGGTTCGGGGAAGTGAGGTTAGGATGGTGAGCCTCCAGGGCTGGCTCAAGTTGGAACTGTTTTGTGCTCTGATCGGGTTGGTTCTGGTCAGAACCTGGGGCATTCCATGTTTATAGTAGAATAGGTTGTTTTATATAATTGGGTCATGAGTGTGATTGTAGATGGCATCGGGTGGTTTGGGGGAGAAGTGTTTGGACTTCTAACCGATGTGGGTTGTTTTCCGGGTGTTCCTCCTTCTCCTGGGGTAGACATCTCATTGTCTGCCCAATTCCCATGGTCGGGGTCATAGTGGTCATGGTGTTCATGGTGGTCTTGGTTATGGCATTTGTTTTTACTGGATTGTCGCTTGGATGGCAGTAGAGTCATCGGGATTTGGGGGATGTCCTGCAATTCGAGTCTCGGTTGAATTGTGTTAATAGTTTTAGCTCGTTATTAACATTCTAACAAGAAGGGATCTAGTCTAAGAGAATCTACACATGGTACCGTTTTTGTCTAAGGGATGGTACAGGATTCCACGGTGTTCAGGGTTCTTCCTGAGCAGAGTTTTTCGGAGGGTTGGATTGAGCACTGAGTGAAAACTGCTGGCTCCATGATGCCAAGAATCAGTTAGGATGAATCTAAATGAGTAGTACTCAATGCCCTGTCGATCGACGGATTGTAGTGGGTGAGTGTATGGTCCTTGCAACTATAATTCTGACGGAGTTTGGAGGGACAGATTCGGATGGTCGGAGTTCGGAGGGTTGGAGTCGGAGGGTCGGAGTGTTTCCACAGAAACGGGTCGAAATCTTTTCGACGAATGGTCATGGGGGGTCATATTCCTGAAAAGGTTGGATGTGTTGTTTTGTTTTACTTCCTTTGGCACAGTTGGTGTTCAATGCGAACACCTGGTGCCGGAGTCGGGAGCCTAACTTCTTATTCCTTGGTTTCCGAAGCATCCGACATCTCAGACTCTTCTCCAACCTCTTCTGTCATGGAAGCTGCATGCCCTTTAGTGACTGTGGTGGTAGATCTTGGGCATTCCTTGGCTGAGTGGCCCAATCTGCCACAGAAGAGGCAGAGGTTATGTTCGAAGTGGCGTTGCCGTTCTTGCGGTATAAGTTTTCCATCTTTTCCGATTTTGGACGAAAGATCCGTGGTTGTCCTGCTGCCACTGGATGGGGTCATGGGTTGGCCTGGATTGGCCGTCTTATTGCCCATATTAGGGGCTGAATACATGGCCATGGGGGTCCTCCCTCTGTCATAGGGGCAGTCAAAGTTCCCAGTGGAGGGGGGCTCTCTGGTGATTTCCAATTGTCGCTCCCAGTAGCGGGCATTGATGGATTGGGAAAGGAGGCAGAGTTGGAGTAGGGAGTGGGGTTTTCCTACCCTGGAGATCTCATCCTTGATCCTGCCAGGGAGTCTGTTGTAGAACTGGCGACAAAGTACAGCATCGCCCCAGTGGATGCAGGTGGCTAGTCAATTGAATTCGACTACATATTTCGTGATGCACTGATTATCGCACATGCGGAGGTTCTCGAGGTCTGCTTCGGCCTCTCCTTCTGGGTCGTGGAGGCCGAAGTTGGTTTTGAGTTCATTCACAAACCCCTCATAGTCATGGAGCCAGTCTGGCTTGTCAGGGGTGGAGAGGGCTGGTTCAAACCAGTCCAGGGCGGTACCGGTCAGGTACGACAGTACGTAGGTTACCTTGGTGCTGTCGGTGTCGAAAGCATCAGGGTGGTCACGGAAGTTCAGTCTACACTGCACTAAGAAGGCTTGTAGTTTCCTCGAATTGGATCCATCGAAGGTATCCGGATCCAAGACCTTGGCGGCATAGGGGGCTGATCTTCTGGGGCTGGCTAAGTTGCTTGCCAGCATAACGAGGGCCTGAGTGAGATCGGGCACAACGTTAGGTCCTAAGGTGGGGGCCCCTCCTGGGTGTGCAGGAGGCGGCAGTGCTGCGGCGGGTGGTGTGACATGGGGTTGGGCAATGGGGGGTGGTGCAGCAAGCGGAGGTACGACAGGTGGTACAATGAGTGGTGGTGCTATGGGTGGTGGTGCCATGGGTAGAGGTATGAAGGGTGGTGGTACGTAGGGGGGAGATGCGAATCGGGGTCATGCCGATGAGGTTGATGGCACTGCTGAGGATGGTCCTGAACTGGATTGCATCTCCGAGGGCAATGATTGTTGAGTTGCCGGGGGGTGGTTCACAAGGAACGGATTGGTCAAATTCGGATGCAGGTTTTGATCTGCATCTGAGAATCTGGAGTCAGAAGAAGGCTCCAGGGGGTGTGCTGGGGTCTGAGGCATCTGGAAACTTGGTCCAGGGGCAGACAGTGTAGATTAATCTGAGACTTTTAATCTGTAGTTGGGTCTGGCAGATAGGGTTTCCTGGGGGTTTCCCATGCTATAATATTGGAGAGTTGAGTGGAAAAATAGGATAATAATCCCCTGGATTTATCTAGGATTTTAGATGTATTTATCTATTGGGGAAATCCTATTCTATAGTAAATCTACTGGGAGCTGAGTCCTGGGTTTACTCTCCGCTTAGGTGCCGATCCGGGAATCTGGTCTGGGTCCCAAAGCGCCGGTTGATAGATTTGTGGTTCTCCCACAAAGTAAATATAATATGTAGTGATGTATAATATTATTATAGTGATGGAAACCCAACTGTGACCCAGCCTTGCTGTACGATGAGTAGCTGGTGTCCTAGCCCCGAATAGGAAAGTATGCACTCAGCACTTAACCTTCGGTTCAGGGCGAGTGATGTATTTATGAGTGTAGCCTAATGGCTAGTGCAATGGGGAGCAACGATACAATTGGAATTGCTTGTTATACTACTACAAACTACTCTTACTTTATATAAAATAGAAGACTTTATTTATAAGTGAAAACTTCATGGAGTGAAGTTAGAAGCCCGCCCAATGCGGCCGTACGCGTGGTATACCCACATATATGCGGTGGAAATTATATGTATGAAAACTTCAGAGGGGAATGGATGGAAATAGAATAGAATTGGAAATATACTGAATAGAAATCCACATGCCAGTGTATCCCCTTCCCAATGTGTCCAGATGAGGTGAGCCGGCCCTTGGGGTAGGTATGGGGCCGGGTAGACAGCGTGGGGTAAAACCCACTCCTAAAATCATGGAAATATTATCGTAGGTTCCTCATGATGTATATAACTTCAGTGTGAAGTTGCATCCTGATCTTGGGATAGCTGGGGGAGATATTGCAGTGTAAATGTTGAATATATATATGAAGTGACTCAATAGTCCCTGGTTCTAACAGACAGTTCTCGGGGGACGGATGCACGGCGAGCAGATGCCTGGGTGATTGTCTGCATGGCTTGCAAACATGTGATAGGTCTCATGCTTTATGACAATCAGGAGTGTGAGTACGAATATACTGTTGAATCTACGTGTCGGCGCTTAGCTAGAGGCTTCCAGAAGGGTTTCTGGAGGGTTCCGAATGATTTCCAAAGGGGGTTTGTACTCCAGAGGCGGAGGGACTAAAGGTCATGGGTTTGGGATTGGAATCGGAATGGGGATGGAAAGACAGGAAGCGCTGGGGGTCTTAGGACTGTTCACGGTATAGGGTGGTATAAGTGGTTCAAGGTCGCAGGGACTTGGCTTCAACTTATGTGTTGCGCCCTCCTTGATCGTCTGTCCCTAATTTCAGAAAGTCGCAAAGTTTACTGGAACTGAATCGGAAACCACAATGCAGAATTAAGTTGATATTCATACTGGCAAATAGTCCAGTCGACTGGTGACTTATATACATGTATCTAGTCTTGTACTATCTTTTGCCAAGTAAAGACAAGGGGGGAAGAGAGTACAAGGGACAATATGAAATGAAAAACAAGGGAGTGAGGTATGCGATGATCCTGCGCATCGTTTATCAAAGGAGCGGAACCTTGGCTTTGGAATCTTTGGAGGTTTGGAAACGCAGAACCTCGGATTGATGCATTGGAATCCAGAAAGCGGTTTATTCAGGTTTGAGCAGTCGGAAAGGTCCCAGAAATGGTGCGGGTGGTTGTGGGGTTTAATGTGGTTTTATTGGTGGCATGGGCCATAACACCATTCCTAATTAGTTACAATAAGGACTGCATGTATAAATACCTCCAGACTTCTGTACTATACCTTAGTTTGAATATCGACTTAGTATTCCCACTCACTTGTTCTCTGAACTCCGAACCTCCAAACCTTTGACCTCCAAAATAAGGGACTGACGATCTAGGAGGGCACAACATACAAGTTGAAGCCAAGTCCCTGAGACTCCAAACACATGACTTTGGACTGACTTACATCAGCTCAGACCTGACGTTACCTTGGGCTTAACAGTATATTCAAACTCCCACTCCTGACTGTCTATGAGATGCAGCGAATGAATCAGAGCCATTCAAACAATTAGAGTAGCTTCAGTACACCACATATCCTTGACCCCAAACTTACCTGCTGTAGAACCCAATGTCCATACACCACCAAACCCTTCACCAGCCCCAGACCCACCATCCGAACACTCGTCAAACCCCCTTCTAGAACCCCAAATGCCACCCTCAGACGATGCTAATGGTAAAGCAAACTTGGTGGAAGCCATCAATATGTTAGCCAAACACCTGTCAGGCTCAAAGAAATGATCAGCTCAAACCAAGATTCGGGACCCCGACCCCTTTGATGGCTCCAACACCAAGAAGTTACAACCGTTCCTGGTGCAGTGCACCTTAAATTTTCGAGACCACCCTGACGCCTTTGACTCCAACAGTGCCAAAGTAACCTACATACTATCATATCTAACTGGCACTGCCTTGGACTACTTCAAACCTAGTCTCTCCTCCAAACAAGACCCTTACTGGCTCTACAATTACCAGGAATTTATCTCTGAACTCAAAGCCAACTTCGGCCCCCACGATCCAGAAGGAAAGGCTGAAGCTGACCTCAAAGCCCTCTGAATGCACGACAACCAATGCATCACAAAGTATGTGGTGGAATTCAACAGGCTTGCCGTTTGTGTTCAGTGGGGAGACTCCACACTCCATCGCCAATACTACAATGGCCTACCCAATAGGATCAAGGACGAAATCATTCATGTAGGAAAACCCAACTCCCTACTACAACTAGGATGACTGTCCCAGTCAATTGACTCTCGTTACTGGGAACAACACTCCAAGATGTCTTGGGAAGCCTCCATATCCAAAGTCCCTGAATATCCTAACGACAGAAACAGGGCACCAACAGCTCCTACCCCCAGTACAAGCATCAGACCCCCGAACCCCAGCCAGAACCCAAATAAGACAACCTCGGACATGACCATGAAACTTGGCAAAGATGGCAAACTCACCCCTCAAGAACGACAATGCCGTTTCAACCATAACCTCTACCTGTTCTGTGGAAGAACAGGTAATGTAGCAAAGGAATGTCCCAAGTCAACCTCCGCCGCTGCCAAAGGACATGCAACCACTATCATAGAAAGCACAACCAAAGCAACGATCTCTGAAGTAGAATATACCTTGGAGTCAAAAAATCTTTAAGCAGACCTTCGACTCCAGCATTAGTTAGGGGCTGCATTGAACCCAATAATGCACCAATGGAGATGAGACTCAACGCATCCACTCTTTCCAGTCTGAACTCTCTGACCATCTGCCTCAACCTCGAAACCACCTATATTGACACTCTAATAGACTCAGGATCCACTCATTGCTTCCTGGACTCCAATTATGCTACAAAGCATCAACTCCAAACCTACGACATCACTCCGATTCTGCTATGACTCTTTGATGGCTCCTCCAACTCCATGATTGGAAAAGCCATCAACCTCCACGTTCACTTCCCAACAGGGGAGCAACACACCATTACATTCTACATAACTCCATTGGATTCTAGTTGCTCAGCAGTCCTTGGACACAACTGGCTCACCTGCTACAATCCATTGATTGATTGGGTATTGGGCAGTATCACATTCAGCTCTTTAACCACAGCTAATCTCCAGGTACCATCTGAGTCAGCAGCTATGACTCTGTGCTCATCCGAACCTCCATCCCCTCTGAATCCCCAGCTCGTGGCACCCAAGGTTGCCCTAGTAAATGCAGCAGCCTTCACCCAAATATCGAGAATGGAAGGAACATAAACCTTCCAGCTCTTCCTCTGCGACCGCCACGACTCCAAAGAAGGTCTGATAGACCTGAGTAACATTCCGAACGAATACCATGAGTTCAAAGATGTTTCAGCAAAACTCAGGCTAACACCTTAGCCCCTCACTGACCATATGACCTCAAGATCGAACTGGAGGAAGGCACATCACCCCCATTCAGTCTGATCTATTCTCTCTCCAAAAGTGAACTAAAGTCCCTCCAAGAGTTTTTAGATGAGAACATATCCACAGGGTTTATACGACCCTCACGCTCCCCTGGAGGCGCTCCAGTCCTCTTTTCCCAAAAGAAAGATGGATCACTATGCCTATGTGTCGACTTTTGTGGACTAAACAAGATAACAAAGAAGGACTGCTATCCACTCCCCCAAATCTCTGATCTCCTGGATAGTCCCTGAAAGGCCCAAATATTCACCAAGATAGATCTCCAACATGCATACCACCTGGTATGCATCCGAGAAGGTGACAAATGGAAAACCGCCTTCCGCACATGCTATGGATCTTTCGAGTGGAGTGTGATGCCCTTCAGACTCACAAACTCCCTGGCCGCCTTCCAGTGATTCATGAACGACATCTTCTCCAACCTTCTAGACCTATCCGTACTAGTATACCTAAATGACATCTTGATCTACTCCGACAATCTAGAAGAACATAGAAACCACGTCAAAGAAGTCCTCTGATGCCTCCAAATAAACCACCTATATGCCCGAGCAGATAAATGCTTCTTCAACACTGACACCATGGAATACCTTGGATACATCCTCTCTCCAAAGGGCCTGACCATGGCCGATGACAAAGTCAAAGTCACTCAGGAATGGCCTGAACCCTGAAAAATTAAAGACATCCAGTCCTTCCTCAGATTTGCAAACTTCTACCGACGCTTTATCTTCAACTACTCCGACATCACAGTACCGCTAACCCATCTGACATGGAAAGACACTCCATGGAACTTTACTGAGAATTGCAGAACATCCTTCAAGATACTCAAGAAGGCATTCACTACAGTGCCAATCCTAACACAGTGGATCCCTGGATCCCAACTGATTGTCGAGTCCAATGCCTTGGACTATACCCTCGCAGCAATTCTGTCCACCATATTACCAACGGACAATGACATCCACCCAATAGCCTTCCACTCCAGAACCTTTACCCCCCCGGAATTAAACTACAATGTACATGACAAAGAACTACTGGCCATCTTTGAAGCCTTCAAAACCTGGAGACACCACCTAGAAGGTTCAGCAGATCCAATCGACATCGTCACCGACCACAAAAATTTAGAATATTTCTCAACAACAAAATTACTCACCCATAGGCAGGTCTGATGGTCCGAATATCTCTCCCAGTTCAACATGGTAATCTGCTTCCGACCTGGTCACCTCAGTGCTAAACCCGACGCACTGACTAGATGATGGGACATCTACCCTAAAGAGGGAGGAAGCGACTATGCCAAGATCAATCCGCACAACCTCCAACCAGTCTTTACAATGGAACGACTTGTATCGTCACTCTGAGCCACCTCCCTGTACTCTCTAGTCATGCAAGCTGTAATGATCATGGACATAGAATAACTCCATAAGGACATCCAAGCCTCACTCCGAGAAGACCCCACAGCCTCATCCTGAATAGACAACCCTACCAAAAGATGGACCATCTCCGAGGACAGACTTCTCCTCCTCAATAAAAGAATCTACGTCCCTGATCATGGAAACCTCCAACTCCGAGTCTTACAAGACAAACACGACCACCCAATCTCTGGACACTTTGGTCAAAATTGGATGTTGGAGCTCATACGAAGAGACTACGTCTGGCCTGAGCTCCAAGATTCCATTAAGTCCTATGTTAAATCTTGCACCACTTGTATGAGGTCTAAGCCACAGAGACATCACCCTTATGGCTGTTCTCAAAACATAGAGTACCATCACATGTTACCTCAGACTGAGGATCCGAGTTTGTCTCCTTGTTCTTCCAATCCCTTGGCAAGGCCCTGGACATGAAGCTTCACTTCATGTCAGGCTATCATCCTGAAGGGGATGGACAAACTGAATGCATGAATCAAACCCTGGAACAATACCCTAAGATGCCCAAGTCCGAAAGGACCACTGAGTGGAAACAGGAATGATCTTAAAGCATAGTGAATAGAACCCAGAATAAATGCCCAAGCCTTGGACTTAGTACCAGGAAGTTGGCTTTACAAACTCCGATGTATTGATTTGTAAGCTAGTGCACGGACCACTTACATAAAGGGTATAAAAGGGGTTCACCAGCAGTGAGATCCTTAAACTTTCCTCCTTGGATTCCCCCTGCTTAGCTTGCCTCCAAGACACCCCCGAGAGGCTGCAAGAGGGTTGCCCTTACAGGTTCTGGGGAGAGAGGGGGTAGTGCTGGCATCCTCGGAACTCTGAGCATGAACCTGGGGGGCATGCTATTTGAGTGGGCAGAGGTCCAAAGTTGACTGCAATGAGCTTCTGTGAATGCTTCATTCGCTTCCTGGTCCCAGACAACTCTTCATGCTGCCTCATACCATCCCTTGGGATCGTCAAAGCTTGGGGTTCCACTTCCCAGGAGGGTGACTTTTGTCTGTATTCCTGGTTCGAGCCCTCGGCAGAACTTGATCACGATCATCTTGTCATCATGGTATTCTGCAAGGTCCACCAGTTCTATGAATCGGTCAACATATTCTTCTACAGAGTCTTTGCCTTGGTACCAGCCTATTCCTTCTAGTCGGGTAAGGGCAGAGAGTTGTTCATTATTTGGGCAGAAATTTTGTATGAAGTCCAATTTGAAGGCTCTCCAGTCCGAGTAGTGTGGATTGAAGAGATTATGAGCAAATTGCAGTAGGTTTGAAGAATTTATAGGCAATCTATTTAATTTTATCTCCTCAGTGTAGTCAACAACTAGTTGTATATTCGGAAAATATACCTATTTAATTTTATCTTACAAAAGAATAGAGAAATTAGCCTTAAAGGCTTGTACAATATATTATACAACTCACCTCCTCAGTGTAGTCAACAACTGAGGAGGGAAGCATACGCGGGTTGTGTTTCACCCGCATATACCCTGCAACCGGCTCTTGACCCTATCGAAGGTTTGAGCCAGGCTGCCGGTTCCAAATCCAGGGAGCTGGCCATGCGCGTCGCGTCATGCGTGGACAAGCGCCCGTAAATAGCGTACATAGTAGAAAGTGAATAACTCCCTCAATATTGAGGGTAAAAATACAAATAAATGAGAGAAAAATCGAGAATTCAAAAGCGCACAGAATGATACTGAAATCGATATATTATTACAATATATTGAGATTGGTCTCTCAGGGGTGAGATGCAAGTTTGCACCCTACATGGATGTCTGCTCCTCTTGCTTTGGAGTATTTTGTTTGCAAACCTGGCTGCTCTATTGGACTTGAAGTAGGAGAGAGCCCAGTGTATCTGAGCCTGGCTGTTAGGGAATTGATCTCCACATATTGCAAAGTAAATGTTACAGGGGTTGAGAAAGGCCCTCCCCTTCTCTCTGTCTCCATTGAAGTCTGATGGCGGTGCGGGCCTGATTCTGGAGTTTCCTTGTAAGGAGGTGGTACTCCAAGCATCCGAAAAACATGTAGTCGGAGTTGGGTCATCCTCTAAATTTTCGGGGTTTAACCCCTGATGCATAGGGTCATTTAGTTTGGCCATGATTGCCCTAAGGGCTTCGCTTATTGTGGCATTCGCCATTCGGTTTTCTACCAGTTCTAGTTCTAACCTCCGCAATTGTTCCTCAGAGTCCATGCTGAAGGTGAGACTAGTGGGAATATCCATGGCTATGACTATAGAGGAGGGGAGTCTGGTTTCAGGTATGTGCAGGAGTTGGTACTCTCCAAATCGCTTTCATTGAGTCCAAAACCACCTATGTGATGGCAGGGAAGGTCTAATAAGACTGATAACTGACACACACAGCAACAAGTGCCTTTGGGGCTTGTCAATATGGATGCTAAAGACAAGACCCAAAGGTGTGCAATGGTGCGTCGTTATGGGCGCTTAAATTAAGCGCCAGAGAACGCAAATGCAAAAGAGAAAAGCGCAAAAGAGAAACACAAGTGCAAGAATAAAACACACATGCAGGGGAATAAAATCATGCCCCAACACTATGACTGTGTTGTAGCGTGGCTCCCAGTCCTTATTGGAGAGACTTTCCTGCTGTAAGGACAACCCTCTTGCAGCTTCTTGGAGGTGTCTCGGAGGCAAGCTAAGCAGGGGGAATTCAAAGCTTTAATTATAAATACTACCTAAATACATGTGGGGCCCTCACCTAAGCAGGGGGAATCTAAAGAGGAAAGTCTAAGGATCCTACCGCTGGTGAACCCCTTTTATACCCTTGATGTAAGTGGTCCATGTACTGGTTTACAAATCAATACATCGGAGTTTGTAAAGCCAACTTCCTGGTACTAAGTCCAAGGCTTGGGCATTTATTCCGGGTTCTATTTACCATGTTTCAAGATTATTCCTGCATCTGCTCGGTGGTCCTTTTGGAGTTGGGCATCTTAGCCTCGGAGTTGTTTGGAGTTTGAAACAGGACTTCGGACCTGGATCAGGCCTCAGAGTTGGTTGAAGTTCGAAATAGGACTTTGGACTTGAATCAGGTTTTGGAGAGGATTGTCCCCTGACACTAACCCTGCCCTGTCCACTCCTTATTCCTCAACCAGTCCTACTTTGGGATATTTTGCCATTGTTTTATCTTCGGCCATGACCCTATTGTTATATTCGGTCACTCTCTATTATTTTATTCTTGGCCACATTTCTATTATCTTATTTTTGTTGTTCTATTCTCATCAACATTCCTTATTCTATTCTGGATCATTGTGGACCATACCTCCACATGCTCCACATACCTTGTTGTTCTCCATTCTCTATTCCACATCTTGCTTCTTAACCTATATAAGTAGCAAATGCATGTAGATAGTTCCTCACTCTGAATATCGACTTGGTTTACATCTTCTTGCCCTCCCTTCTCCCATCCAAAGTCCCATACTCAGGCCAGCACTCTCAGCACTCTCCCAGGTCTTTCTTCTGTCCAGATTAGTAGCATGCATGGAACAGCAGGGTGAAATGCATGAGCACATTGAAGCCTAGCCACCTTGATTGGTCTGCAGGACTTGGCTGACTCCCATTTGCACCATCAGCATTACCGAGACCTAAAAGTTGGTCATGGTGTTAGACTTGTATGACTAGTCATTTGGGTTTTTGAAGTCAGAGGGACTTGGTTTCAATGTATATGTTGTACCCTCCTCGATCGTCTGTCCCTAATTTCAGAAAGTCAGAAACACATGAGAGACTAAGTCAGAAACTTAGAATGCAAATTAAGTCGATATTTATACTGGCGAATAGTCCAGTCGACTGGGGGTTATATACATGTCGCTACTCCTTGTATTTTCTACTACCCAGTTGAAAACAAGGGGAGGGAGGAAATACAAAGGGTCAATAGAAAGTGAAGAACAAGGGAGTTAGGTACATGGTGATCCTTCAAGATGTCTACTGCAAGGGTGGAACCTTGGTTATAGAATTGCAGGAATTTGGGATTGTGGAACTTCGGGTTGTTGAGATGGAATCATAAAAAGGTGGTCGGGAGACCGTTCCTGTTAATCACAGTCAGAAAATACCCAGAAAGGGTTTGGGTGGTTGGGGGAATTGTAATGGGTTTATCGAGGGACACAGGCCATAACATTAAGATAGAACACAAACAGGACTTGAAAAAAGGTGGTATAAAATTTAGAAAAATAATGAGAAATTCATAAATCACTAGATCAATCTTGTGCATGTATTAGACAATGTATATAGTCACCTTTTGACTTGACTCCACTTGACTCGGTAGTAAAAGGTTCCAAAGGTGCATATATGTGTATATGTGTACCTTGATAAACTTGACTTGGCTCAAAAAATTTGTAAAAATTCAGTCTTCATCAGATAGATCATGATACACTCATAAAATATTGTAAGTTTCATAAAAGTTGTAAAAAATAATTGATTTGCTGGTGCCAACATTCTCCCCTTCAAACATGGACAACTCCTAAAATATTTAGGAGATAAACATGTTTGCACAGTGATAATGGTTTGGTCAGACTGTCTCCAGGGTTTTCATGCATTGAAACATAGTGTAACTTGATGTTTTCCATATTGATCTGTTCAAGAGTATAATGGAAGTGAACATCAATGTGCTTGGTTCAATTGTTATTGATGTCATTACTTGAGAAGGTAATAGACGACTGATTATTGGCATGTATATGGATGGGAGTCATGTTTATTTTGAAATCTCATCCAAGCCATATGAGCCAAATCCCTTTAGCAGTAGTGAACAATCCAGCAATAAGTTCTGCTTCCATTGACAACCTACTAACAAGACCCTGTTTCTTCGATGCCCAATAAATAGGTACACTATTAAATGTGAAAATCCATCTGCTAGTCAATTTACAATCTACTATATCTCCTACAAAGTCTGTATCTATGTATCTAGTGAGATCATGTATGTATCCTCAAATTCCATTGCCTATTGTCTTATACATGATTCCATCATCCTTTGTGTGCATAAGATACCTCACAACTCTTTTCATGGCTTTCTAATGTAATACAGTCAAATTTTTCATGAATTGTGCACATTTATTGACTGAAAATCAGATGTCAGGTTGTGTTTACACATTACAGTAGTTAAGACTTCTAATAATAAAGGCAGACATTAAGTCAGGAATAGGATTGTCAGTAATGGATGGTCATGGAACTAAAGAAGGGTCTATAAGAGATATGAAAGCACATTGTTATGGACTGTGCTGCAGACTGACCTAATCAACAGATATTGCCATTCCTGGGGGATTTTCCTGCCACAGTCATTTACGAATAGTTTCTAAACCACCTTCTCGTGACTCCATCTTAATAACCTGAATCTCTGCAATCCCAAATTCCCATAAAACCCATAGCCACAGTTCTTGTGAAGATCAAGCCTGTACACAAGGCTTGTACGTGGTATATTTCAGTTTTATCACCTCCACTCCTATCCCATTACACTTCATCATCATACCCTTATCACTTTCTACAAACTGGAGTGGACCCGAAGTTCGTTGGGGCGGCTATGACACGTTGAGCGTGTCGTTCAGTGTGGCCTGACCGAGTGGTTTCCATTTCTTCTGTCTGGGCACAGACTATAAGTAGCGGACA
>QLPI01002735.1:0-13280 GCA_003314275.1 Chroogomphus rutilus | reverse complement strand
ATACTCGTAAACCATGAGTGCACGGAAAGTAGTTTGATTCTGGGTATACTGTCAAGCGTCGGATACTGACGGACTTCGGTGCTGCCGAGGGGTGTTGGCGAAAGGGTCGGGCGGACTATGGCCAAGTCCTGCAGGCCAAGAGTAGTGGCTTGGCTTCAACGTACTCGTGCGTTGCGCCCTACTTGCCGTGCATGCCACTGTATTTGCAACAGACAGGTACTCAAGGGGATGCTGAATATGCCGGCCCGAGTCGAGGACTTAACAGAAGAGAAGAAGGTAGAAGGGCCTAAGCCTAGTTGATACCCAGAATGAGGAAGTATGTACATCCATGTCCTACTTATATAGGTTTAAGAAGCAACATGTGGAATAAGGAATGTGGGACAATAAGGTATGCAGAGCATGTGGTCATTGTCCACAACGAACAAAATTAGAACAAGAAATGCAAAGCGGGGATAGAACAATAAAAGATAGGATAATAGAATATGTCCGAAGATAGGACAATAGGAGGTGCCAGACTATAAGACAAGGCTGGTAACCGAGGATAGTACAAGGACAGGAAGTCCCGAGGTGAAGCGGACCGAGGGATGTGGATGGCGGATGTACTGAGCCGAGACCGGTGTACCAAGCATTATGCATGCTGCGTGGACGCTTTGTACATGGATGTAGGATGGTTGTTCGGTTGGCACTGGCAAATAATCGGGGCCTCGGTACGTGTACTTGACAGGCTACTACTATGGAAAAGGGTCCCCCTCTTATATCTTTTTTTAACGCCTAATCACATAATCTTCCCACAGTAGCTTCCGCCGTCATTAAGTGCCAGGACCTCGAGGCTTGGTCCTAACAGGGGGGGCACTGTTATATCCGTGATATAACTCCGACATCCCGGACATCCGACATAGGGTGCTACGAAGAATGTCCTTCCGAATCAAGTCCGAGACAGTCCGAACCCACCTGGTCACCTCCGAGTCTGACCAACAACGATCACCTCGGACCTTGGACAACCTTCCAACCTTCCTTTCTCGTCGAACAATAGTCTTATTGTAACACCAGTTGTAGATCTTCTTGTACTCCATTTTCGTTCATCTTATTGTTCTCTTAGCTATTCCTAATTAGTTACAATAAGGATCGCATGTATAAATACCTCCAGACTTCTGTACTATACCTTAGTTCGAATATCGACTTGTATTCCCACTCACTCTTGAACTCCAAAAACTTATCTTCTCTGAACCTCCGAAATAAAGGACTGACGATCGAGGAGGGCGCAACATTAAAGTTGAAGCCAAGTCCTTACGACTCCGAACACACGACTCGGACCAACTTACGTCAGCTCGGACCTGACGCGAACTCGGATGCTAACAGTTATCCAACAGTGGTTGGTCTTGGAAAGGTATGTTTGTTTTGGAACCTGGACAAGACCTTGGTGTTAAAGATATAACATTTCAGTCAAGCACTGTGTGAAGTGAAGCGAGATGAAGAAGAGTTTCAAACCCTGCTGCAGCGCAACTCTGGAAATAATTTAATATTTATACCTTGGTCACAATCTGTGTAATAACTCTAGCAAGCTAATACGACGAGAAGGTGATGCATTTGTTAGCAGCAATGAATGAGACTATCAAAGTCTGTAGGCTCAGGACACTTAGGGGTCCAGAGATATTCTAATGAAAGGGAATGCACTTAGAGGAAAGAGGAAGTAAGTGAACTGAACGGATTACCCAGTCAATGCACTCTAAAACAAGGGTGAGGCTGAGACAGAAATTACAGTGAAGTAATCTCAAGAGACAAAAGAGTCTTTAATCAGGACAATCAACTGATTAGAACCCTCAGGGGTAGAGATGTAATTGAACTGGACAATCAACAGAACAATCTCACTCTGTAGAATCAGTTTACTAAGCAGGACAATCAACTACTTAGGCTGAATCCAAGATACTAATACTGGACAATCAACGGTACTAATATTATGTAAACCTAGTAGCAGGACAATCAACTGCTGACTAAGAATTACTGAGTCACAATGTCAAGCTGACAAAGGTGATGAAGATGATGATATGAATTGATTGCTTCAAAGGGGGCAGGAAGGCCTCCTTTTATACTAATTTACAGGCTGATTAGTAAGCTAAGCATGTAATTCTACACCTTCCTAATAGGGAAAGTCTTCCAGAACTGGTGGTCTGTGAACAGAAGGTCATGGAAGGTGTGGGAACCTTTCCTAGATCTAATTTGAGCTACTTTCCTTATTTAGTAATTAAAAGGGGCATTGTAGACCGATTTTGAGGATGTGATTAAGGGCAGAGGCAGTGCTGAGACACTCTGGTGTCTCACCATAATATTTGTATGAGACAGGGCTGTCTCAGGCTAATATTTGGTGTGTTTCTAGAGAGAAACCGGCAACTTGGCTCTGGGCTTGAATCTGGTTACAGCCCGATTATCTGGAGAGCGGAGCTTGAATTTCAGGCCAAACCTTCGGTGGTGATTAATAGAAGTTGAATTAGTGATAATGGAAGTATTAGGTAGTATTATAAGGCACCAGGAAGGTTGGAAAGGCCTTGAGGAGGAAGATTTGAAAGAAAATAAGGCCTATTAGCAAGCAAATGCTAATAATATTGAGCTAAGGTGGTTGTACAATAGAGAACTTGTTGTTTTTGTACTTTTGGTCTTTTTATGCTGTTTTTGTGCTTAGCTATCAACCACTAAGAGATCCCCAACATAATCCCCCCTTCAAATCTTTGCATACCTCTCCTTAATGGTGAAGGAAGTCTCGAAGAGCAGATTTGCGAGAACCTTGGCCAAACGAACCTTTTCAGCACAGGACATGGAACCTGGGCCGGTACTAAAGTTGAATGACTCAACTTCCCCATGCAGCAAATTGTTGGCTTGCTCAGCGAGCTGGGCCCTAGTCGGATTCCAAAAGATGACTTGTTTTTTGTTAGCTTCGAGGCCATCGCGATGTTCATCTATACAATAGGTGAGGAATCACGAGGACATTTAACAGAGTTGTAGGAATGGGAAGTGAGATAAAGAGAATGAGATGTGTGTGTGGGAGGTTCCTCGTCATCACCGAACAGAGTGTCTTCGGTTGCATAGTATGGATCCCATGCCTGATAACGGTGTAATCGAAGTTGGTAATAGATTGGAAGAGGGCCATGGTGTCTGAATGAATGTGAAGGGCTTTTTTGAGCAAAGAGACAATTTTTAAAGGGTTTTTTTGATAATAGAATTTGATTTTATGGGAGTGAGACATAGGGTTTTTGTCGACAGAGCAGAGGTGAGATGTGTTGAGATAGTAACCGGATGTGAACGCGATCCAGAATATCATAGCCATGTCATGCCACAGGCCGCTTGTACTGATCCCAGGTTTTGAGAATGTCTGGTGCATTTTTCAGTGTGCGGCACGTCAGCCACTCGTCGAAGTCCATGTCATACCCCGTGAAGTGCACGAGGAACTCTTGCATTCTTCTCCTGTTGTGTGCCTTCCTCCAGCGGTCGTGAAGGATCCAGTCCACTTTGAACTCAGGGAGAGCGTCGAAGTCCGTGTGGTCAAGCGATTGTTTTGGGCGCTTGCCAAACGCCGCATCGGGAACATGATATGGTTCCATGTGGGCCACATTCAGAACAGGGTGCATTCCGTAGGATTGGGGCATCCTGAGGCAATAAGTAGTAGGACTAATTTTTTGTAATATTTCAAATGGACCATCATATCTCATCTGAAGCTTTTTGCCTAGTCCTTTCTGAGATTTTAACAATTGAAGTGTATGGGGATTTATTAGTACTTTGTCTCCCACTTCAAATTCAAAAAGAAGTTGGTTTTTATTGTATATTTTTTGTTGAGCAACTTAAGCAAATTGTAAAGCCTGTTGTGCTTGATTTCTATGTCTGAAATTCTTCAGCAAACTCTGAAGCCTTGTCACTCTCAGAGGTGTGTTGAGAATTCTCCAGGTGTTGATCAAAATTTCCTGGATTGTTTTCTGGCCTAGTGACACTGTCCTTGGGCTGATGTAAAAAACCATTTGGGGACAGTGGATGGAATCCATAAAGCAAAAATGAAGGTGGGAATGTCGTGGATGAATGTGGAGTGTTGTTATATGAAAAAGCCAGGGGGTGTAATAGATTGGACCAATTATTACATGCTGGATTGATATATGACCTTATAGCTATCTCTAGGATTTGATTCATAATCTCTGCCTGTCCATCTGCTTGAGGATGATAGGCAGTGGTGAGACTATGTTGAATATTCATCTGCTTGCACAACTCTTTCCAAAAACTACTAGTCCACTGGGAATCCCTGTCAGAAATGACCTGTCTAGGTAGTCCATAGTGTGTGACAATGTTTTTGAAGAACAATTGAGCTGTTCCTTCTTCATCTATAGTGGGATAAAGGTTGCATACTTGGTGAGCTTATCTACAATAACTAAAATGGTCTCATAACCATTACTCTGAGGGAGTTCAGTTATAAAATCCATAGTCACTGTTTCAAAAGGCCTGCCTGGAATAGGCAAAGGCTGGGGCAAACCAATGGGAGCATGCTTCCTAGGTTTTGCCTTTTGACAAATGTCACAGCTCATAACAAATTTCTTGACATCTCTACTCATCTTGGGCCAATAATAAGTAGATGCTAATTTGTTATAAGTTCTATGATATCCACAGTGAGCACCCTCAATAATTTCATCATGAACTTCACTGAGTAATTTGGCTTGTTCACTGGAGGGAACACATAACCTGTGATTGCCATTCCAATCTTCAAAGTAGAGGAGGCCATTATCATCCTCAAAGAATAGAGGTTGCTTGGGTGTAACCCAATTAGATTCTTGCCTCAATTCTTGTATGACTCTACTGAAGTATGGGTCTTTGGAGTAGGATTTGGCAAACCTCATTTTTTCCTCTGAAGAAAGACTGATGACAAGATTGGAATTCTGTGCAGTGATAAAAGGCAAAGTCACAGAATCTCCCAAGTCAGAATCAGTTTCAACAGAAGTTGAATAGGTTTTTGGCAATACTCTCAAGTTCTCTTCTTCATAATCAGCCATTAATTGCAAAATTCTAGCTTCAAAATGAGGAGAAATCTCAGAGTAAAGTTCTGTCAAGGAATCTTGTTCAGAATCCATGATAGTGATGAGATTATGAGCAAATGTGCAGTAGGTTTGAGAATTTCTTAAGCAGTGTATTTAATTTTCTCCTCAGTGTAGTCAATCACTACAAGTATATTCAAGAAATATACCTATTTAATTTTCTTACAGAGTAAAAGAAATAAGAAAATTAGTCCAGACACTACAGAATTATATTATACAACTCACCTCCTCAGTGTAGTCAATCACTGAGGAGGGAAGTATGTGTGAGTGATGTTTCACCTGCACATATACTAGAGCCGGCTCCTGACCCTATTGAAGGTTTGAGCCAGGCTACCGGTCCCTATCCAGGGAGCCGGCCACACGCGTCGTCTGGTGCATAGGCAAGCGCCTGTACGCAATGTAGATATACAATATCTCCCTCAATATTGAGGGTAAAAATACAAAAAAAGATACAAAAAATAGAGAATGTAAAAGCGCACAGTATGACACAGAAATTGATATAAAAATACAATATATATTGAGATTGGTCTCTCAGGGGTGAGATGCATTTTTGCACCCTACAGATAGTAGGTATGGAGTTATCCAACAGTGGTCCATCCTGGAAAGGTATGTTATGTCCAAGCCTGGAGATTGGATCTACATTGGAATGAACTCTTCCCACTCTATGGACTATTTTTAAATCAGGGTAGGCTGCAAAGACAGTTCCCCAAGTTAATAACCTCCAATTAATGTTCTGGAAGGTTTTACTCCAAATAAGAGCAGCATGATCAGTGATGGCAATAATCTTCTCCCCTTCAATGTAGGGTTGAAATTTTATCAAGCCATCCCTTAATGCAAGGGTCTCTCTTTCAGTAGGAGAGTAATTACATTCTGCTGGCTTCAAGGTTTGCGACCAATAAGCAATTACTCTTTCTACAAGAACCATAGTATTCTCAAAATCCTTATCCCAATCTCCAGGTTCATGGATGGTTTCATCCTTAGAGACTGAATAACCATTTGAGGAATAGGATTTCCGTTCTCAAAAGCAGCCTTGAGCTTATCATAAGCTTTGGTACCCTTGAGGTCTTGGATTTTAATAGGTTGTATTTGCTGTAATATGGCAGCAATGGCAACATCACAATCATCTGAGTACACTCTATATCCAAGTCCAGGGATAGCATAGGCTCTGACTGGTGCACTGACTAGTGCTGTTTTGCCCAGTTCAAATGCTTCCTTTTGTGAACTTCCACACTCCCAAGTTGAATTCTTTTTCAACAACTCCAATAAGGGAGCTACAATCCAGGCATAAAAAGGCATATATGATGAGACGTACACCATCATTCCTAGGAATGTTTGTAGTTCATGAACATTTTTGGGCTCAGATAATTCAAGTATAGCATCAACCTTTTCCTTGTGTGTGGATAGACCAAGTCTAGACACTTTCTGTCCTAACAGCAAAAGAGACTGATAGGCCAGATGACATTTGGAAGGTGCCCAAGTGATCCCTGACTGTTCAATGGCTTTAAACACTTTATCTAAATGACTCAAGTGTTCTTTGAATGTCTTGGAATATATGACTATGTCATCAATGTAGACTAGAGCAAAGATCCACAGGAATGGAGCTAATACTCCTTGCATGACTCTTTGGAATATAGCAGGACCATTTCTGTAGCCAAATGGTATACGTCTGAATTGATATAGTCCTCTATGAGTCCTGAAGGCAGTTTTTTCCTTGGCATCATCTGACATGATGAGCTGAGTAAATCCAGCCAATGTATCCAAGGTAGAAAGCCAACGTGACCCTGTGAGAGCCTGCAAAATGGCATCTTGTCTGGGCAGAGGGAATTCATCAGGCACAACAACCTCATTGAGTTTCCTGTAGTCTATGCACATTCTAGGTTTTCCATTACAATAAGCTATAAGTGCAGGGAAACCCCATGGGCTATTGGATGGTTCAATGACTCCAATACTGAGCCAAGTATCCATTTGTTTGAAGCATTATAAGGTGGAAGTGAAATTTCCTTAGTTCCAGGTCTCAAGTTAATTTCAACCTTTGCATTATAATTCCCAAGTCTGCTATCAAGAACAAATGCTTTTTTATGAGAAAGGACAACCTCCTGGAGTGCTTTTCTATTAGATTCACTGATCTCAGGGGAGAAATCAAGTTCTTCTAACAGCTTGGACTCAGGAATATCTTCCTCAGGGAGTTCTTGGGCTTTGGGACCCCCTTGAACTGTTTCTCCCTCACTTTCCGAAGCAACTGATGCAGTTGTATTGCTAGCCTCCATATTTTGTTGAGCAAGAGCTCTAATAAGAGTAGTATATGCATTGCAAGAGTCAAGTTGCTCCTTGCCCATTTTATCAGGTCTATCAAGCCAATTAGAAGGATTTCTAGCAAGGCCTAATAACTGTCCCTGATGGATAGTAATGGGTTGTTTGGAAAAGTTACACACATGAAACCTTGTATTATCACAAGACACCAAGGAGTTGGTAATCCCATAGAAATCTTCTGGACCTTTGTTAGAGTGGAGTATCTTTTCAACAAATACTTCATTACTGTTTCCAGGAAAATGGATGGATACTGGAATGAGAGAGGCAGATTCAGGTGGAATCATCACTGGGTGAAGAGCTCTCATGCTAGGATTAGCGATTCTTGGACGTCTATGTGCTTTAAACTTAGAAGTCAAAGAAGCTAGTTCAGAAAGCACCCTGACTTTGAATGTATGTCCATTGTCATCCTGCAAAGGAGTGCTGACTGAGTTTTCAATTCTGGTTTTTCTACCAGAGTTCCCAAACATTAGATAATGATCAGGTCCTTCTCTGATGAGAGAAATCAAGTATTGATCTGCAAAGTCATTCCCTAAGATGATTGGCATGGTCATGCCTTTAATAACATAGGCTTCAATCTCAAGATGGACTGGGCCTGAGTCTGTGTCAAAGTATAAGGGCATAGTGACATATCCCACAACTTTTGAAGTGCCAGTAACTTGTACCAAGTTAATCTTCTGGCCATCTTAATCCTAGGAGGATTATCCATAGCACTAAGTGCTTTTTGTGAGATCAAGGAGATGTCTGATCCAGAATCCACCACAAGAGCTTGTGGATTCTTTCCATATTCTCCCATCCAAACATTGGCAGTTGTTGCAGAAAATCCTAAGAATTCACAACCTGCAGGTCTGGACATAAGTTTCTTGAGTTTAATCAAGGAATTAGATGCCCAACTAGTGAGTTTAGATGATCTTAAGAAAGTAGCAACATGTTTGGAGTCATGCATCAATCTTCTCTTTTCTTGGCGAGTTTTGGGTTCAAACTCTGCCAGAGCAGAATTAGATGATATTTGACCATCTGAGTTCTTGGATCCCCCCAGTCTAGACATGCTTTCTAGAAGACTCATGGCTGGTTTGGCAAACTGACAATGTGCTTCAGGGGACTGAAGTGGTTCTGGAGAATCTTCCTGAGCAGGATCAGATTCTTCTTCAGTTGAAGTCACAGAGCTAACATGAGCCAGTTGTTGAGATTTTAACAGTCAGTCCAGACCTTCCTTTCTCGTTTCAATTGTCCAAGTGTGGCACGGTGGACAATCTTCATTCTTTCCTTTGTTCCATTACCTGCAAGTGACACTCTAGACTTTCCATTGTTTCTTTCCCATTGTCATATTGTCTTTTGTTTCTTTCCTTTTGTTTCATTTCTTATAAGTACAAACCGTTCAGATAGCACTACTTCAGACTTTAGAGCAGAAGTCTGAAGTAAGTACTTCTTCATATATTTAACTTCATCTAGACTTACTGTTATTCCATAGTTACTCTTGTGTCTAGGTATTTACTATGAATACATGAGACTTTAGAGCGGAAGTCTGAATTACTCTTGTGTCTAGAATTTGACACCGGTTCCAGGTCTAAATCCTGATTGGATTCATGAAGAGCTTCATAATACAGATCCTCATAAGAAACATCTGCATTAGCTTCTTCAATTGAAGGAGCAGCAAAATGAGAGTGGGCAGGACGAGATCCCAACTTAGCATGTTTGCACTCATTATCACAGTGCTTACTGCTTCCACAATGTCTGCAGGGTCTAGCTCGTTTAGACTCAGGAGTAGGTCTTTTAGACACATTGTAATCATCCTTAGGGAACTTAGGAGAACCAAGCTTGGATGACCATCCAACCAGATGAGATCTAGGGTCTCTAAAAGATCCTTTAGATTCAAATCTAGATTTGGACTAAGGCACTTTCCAAATTCCTAACACATCTCTCCATGTTATCACCAGAAGTGAAAGGAGGATGAGACAAAGATTCCTCATGGTATTTGATAGCAGATTGGAACTCAACAGCATCAGAACACCTATGGGCATCTATGACAGTATGCCAATAAGATGTTGCTCCATTCATGACTTCCATAATAGTTTCTGAATCAGACAGTTTACTCACTAGTCTCAGCAATTCTGCCTTTCTAACATAATACTCACTAGGAGATTCATTAGAATGACCAGACTCTCTGAAAGTGGCATGATTTGCTCTTGCTTTCTGTCTATCCAACCAGGCTCTATTCATGTAATAAGCCCCAATTACATCTCTGATTGATTTCCAATCTTGAGAGGCTTCCTCACGATAAGACAATGGCAAAGAAAAGAACCATATCTCAGCTCCCTTCCTAAGTCTCAATGGGATAATTTCACCCAATTGTTTAAAGACTGTGGCAGAGCGTTGAGCTAAGTGATTCACTTTGAGAATCCATTGTGCTAATGTATCAGGATTACCATCCCATTCAAGGACAAGATTAGGATGCAATTTGTTGTCAAAGTAAGCTTCAAGCTTGCTTGAATTGACATTATGATCAATTGCCAATTTTCCGCTTTTATGACCATCCCCCCTGTCTGGAGTATGGCCACCAACATTTCCACTACCACCATCTGGAGGACCAGAATCAGGAGGACCTGAACCTCTAGGTCTACCAGGTAGATTATTTCTTCTCCCAGGAGGGAAATTAGAAGGTCTAGTTTGGTGAGGAGTGGGTGATGGATTTGTAGTGTCATCATCATCATCAGGGGGATCACCTCCAGGAGGTAGGGCCTCTCCAGAAACTCCGTAAGTCCTGTCAGGAACTTCCACAGTTTCAGGGATGCTGAAGATGGTTTTCCTTCTAGCACAACTAGGTGCTTAGAACAATTCTTCCAAACCATCAGACCCAGTAAGCTTAGTGGGATTCTGATTGTAAGGGGAATTAGAAACCAATGAAAGTCTAGGTCCATGATTGTAGACTGTAGATTGTCTTCTTTTAACCTGATCATGAGAGATAGGATAACTGTATTCCAAGTCACTCTTAGGAAGTTTGGAAACCTCCTTGAAAGTATAAGTGGAAACTGGTTCTGGAGCCTCCTTCATAATTGTAGACAATTGTGAAGGTGAATCATTCTCTGAAGCATGAGACTCAGAAAGAGTTTGAACTTTGGCTTCCATAAAGTGCAAGTCTGCAGCTAACTTTCTTTCTAAGATCCTATGGGCAGCAATGTAGCACATACAAAAAACTTCAGGGTCAGACATCATTTCTGATGGATCTGGGAAAGCTATTGAAGATAAATCTTCTTTAGCAGGTTTCCATGCCCCTTTGGCTTTAGCAACTACATCCCAATGGAATTCTAGGAAGTTTTCTACATCCTCTTGCAAAGTGACACAAATAACTTCCAGGTCTTTAGCTCTCCACAAAGAGTCTGTAGACCACTCTAAAGGCAAATGTGGAATAGCAGGAGGTTCAAGACACATCTGTTGCAGCATTTCTTTACAGTCTACAGTGAGATGGGATAATGCATATTGCAACATCTGATACTTGTATGGCTCAATGTATTAGCCAATTTTACTGCTATCAGCGACTCACCCTGGCACAGCAAGTAATACTGAGTCAAGTGTAGCCAATTCTTCTTTGAAGTGACCATCTGCTAAGCGAGAAAATGATCTAAATGCTGGCACATTTGTATGATCAAGATATGTCTCTGCAATGCTAAGCAGTGCATCTCTTCTCAGAGAAAGTGAGCTATTAGCCTTAACTTCCTTCTGTCTACCTGCAGTTTTGAAGTCTTTAGAGGACTTCTGCAGGACAAGATAGACATTCTGAAGAGGTCCTATTAATAGGGGCTCATCAAAAGTCGATTGAATAGGCAGCTCCGAGACTGAATCAGTCTCATGCGCAAGTGAAGCCTCCAGCCTACTATTTTCAACATATGAGGGTGACAATGTAACAAAGTCTCCCGTTAGGTAATTATAAATATTAGCAGGGGTGGTTGGCACACTGGTAGCATGCAGCTCCTGGTAAACACTAGTCGACAACATTGATTTGTATTTTCCCAGTGGATCCAGATTATGAGGACAATAAATTTCGAATCGAGGTGTTGAACGAGTAGGTGTGGGTTGAGGTATGAGGTAAGTAGGAGGAGATGGAGGAGAGTTAAGATAGAAGTAAGGATAATACCCTTCCTTTGAAAGTTCCTCAGAAGAAGAAGTTTGTAAGGAGGAGGATACTAGGTTAAGAAGAGATTTGGTAATAGACGAAGTGGTGTGATGGACTTGAGTCTATCCAACATGTGAGGTCCTGAGTCAGTGGAACCAAGTTAACTAAGGTTCAGTCAGAACATACTCTGACAATTGCTAAAATTAATGCCTTAAGGACTTTAACTTATAAACTTATAAAAAGGGTCATGAGTAACATAAAAATTATAGGGTAGTGATTAGCTCAATATCTAACATTTTACAGCATCTGTGTCACACCATCTGTGACATCCTTGAAAGCTTCCTATATACTAGGATTGGAAACATACTTGCTATCTGAAAAGATAAATAGCAAGCAGTCCTTATGGCATTTGAGATGATTGTAAGTGTTAGTTTGGGACATTATGAAGCAATGATGATGGCTGTTGAACAAGCCAATCACCACCTTTGATACATACCTTACTCAAATTCAATGCAGTCTCATCTCTGACCCAAGTTAATACCGTGGCCTTATGGACTCAGCTATAAAAAGGGGTACTGTGAAGATCTCACTAGTGAGATCCTATTGCTTAGTTATCCATATTAAGTGATTATCCTCCTATAGTGTTAAGCATCGAGGTGCTGAGAATGCATGAGCTGAGCACTAGTGCAATAGTGCCAAGAACACAATGCAGGCAGGGTATTGGCCCAGTCCAACAAGCCAAATGGACATGGCTGGCTTCAACGTACTTGTGCATTGCACCCTTCTTCCATAAGGCTACTAGATTTTGAGAGAGGTACTCAGGAGGGTGCTGAGAGTGTTGGCCCAAGTGTGGACTTAGACAAAGAGTATACAGATGATTACTGCTGATAATCAGAATGAAGAACTATATACATCTGATGCACTGCTTATATAGTCAAAGAGATGGGAATGAATGACCTTGACATGTTGCAGGGTAATGCAACAAAAGTATGCAAAAGAATAAGACATGGAACAAGATATGGAAAGTTTGATCGAAAAACCAAGCATAGAATCATATAGAAACAAATAGAAACAAAATGCATAAATGAATAAGCAAGGACAGAAGGGGATGGAATGGAATAGGATAAAGTGGAATGAACCAAGGACAAACCAAATGTACTGGGCCAAGACCATGCACTAGTGAAGAAATGACTTTGTCACTTGCAGGTGGGATTAGACAATAAGGACTTTTGGCTGGTATTCATTTCTTGACAGAGGCTCAGGTGTTAATTTCTTTCAATACACCACCATTGAGTTCATAAATGTTAGAAAAAAAGGCATTAGTTTTCTTTTTGTAAATTCCTTTATATTTGCATATTTCCACATTCCACCTGCAATATGCAGATTATCTGCGCAAGGTTTCCTTATTCCGGGTTCATTTCTGCCCTTCCGTATGCAACCCCATCAAGGCGGGATTTCCATGTCGTGCGCGCATCCCATTACGCGCTTCATATATGATACCCGCGAGCATGAAAATATTTTCCTTCACTCGCACCTTCTTTTTATTTGGTGTAATAAGCAATTTAGGCAGCTCCAGCCAAATCACTCATGCATATCTTCTTTAGTCAATTATTTTCCACTATTCCTGCATTCCAAAATTTCCAACAGGAAACACATTGTGAGAATAGAAGACATTATATTACAGTAACAAGGAAATGCAATTGCGAATGAGAGGCAATTTCAGGAGAATCATAGCAATTGTCGTCACCAGAACATGGAGGATTACAAATGCATTCCGCTTTCCGTATCAAGAAGATGGG
>QLPI01002715.1:0-20734 GCA_003314275.1 Chroogomphus rutilus | reverse complement strand
TCAATCAACCCCTCCCCCTTCTGTTTCCAGACCCACTGTCAAGTACATGTACCGAGACTCAATTGTTCGGCACTGCCAACCAAGCAACAATCCTATATCCACAACCAAATGTCCACGCTGCATGCATAACACTTGGTGCGCCGGTCTCGGCTCGGTACATCCGCCATCCACACTCCTCGGTCTGTTTCACCTCGGGACTTCCTGTCCTTGTATTATCCTCGGTCATGACTCCATTGTTTTATACCCGGCCACTCCTTATTGTCCTATCTTGAGTCACGATTCTATTATCCTATCCTTTATTGTTCTATCCCCGCTTTTCATTCCTTGTTCTAATTTTATTCGTTGTGGACAATAACCACATGCTCTGCATACCTTGTTGTCCCACATTCCTTATTCCACATGTCGCTTCTTAACCTATATAAGTAGGACATGCATGTACATATTTCCTCATTCTGGGTATCGACTAGGCTTAGGCCCTTCTACCTTCTTCTCTTCTGTTAAGTCCTCGACTCGGGCCAGCATCATCAGCATCCCCCCGAGTATCTGTCTATTGCAAATCCAGTGGCATGCACGGCAAGTAGGGCACAATGCACGAGTACGTTGAAGCCAACGCCACTACTCTTGGCCTGCAGGACTTGGCCATAGTCCGCCCGACCTTCCGCCAACAACCCTCGGCAGTACCGAAGTCCGTCAGTACCCGAAGCTTGACACCCACTGCCTCCCATCTGACCCAAACCTGTTGATTTTGGTCTCATCTGACCAAATGACCCTCTTCCAGTCCTCTACAGTCCACTCTCTGTGCTTCAAAGCAAAGGCCAACCTTAGCTGTCTATGCCTTGCACTGAGGAAGGGCTTTTTCTTCTTCACCACAGCCTTGAATGAATGTTTCCTGAGGAGTCTTCTGACTGTTTCTGAGGAGACTGGGTGGGGGATAATTGTATTGATGTGTTTGGTGACCTGAGTAGCATTGGCAGCTCTGCCAGTAGCAATTTGTGATAAAATAGAATGTTGATCTCTAGAGGAAAGCTTGGGGGGATGACCTCCAGAGGAGCAGGGCTGGTTGGGATGGAGAGTTCTGAGAGTCCTGGATACTGTAGACTGGCAGAGGCTAAGTCTTGAGGCAATAGTACAAGTGGAATGACCATGAGAGGCCAAGGAGAGGATGTTTCTTTTTGAGCAGAGAAAGTGGGGTGCATTGGAGTGTAGTGAAGTTCTGGACATGTTGGAGGGGATTAAATACCTTAATTTGAGTTCTCATAAAAGATAAGGTTACCATAGTAACCATCTATCAAGGGTTGCATGTTATATAATAGATGGAGCATCAGATTCTGATTGTTATGACACCATCTCACAAAACTGAGTCAATGGCCCCTTGATTTGAATTGCCCATATCTTCATCACCCCTGATTGGAATTACATAATTTCTTAATGGTTCCATAGCCCTGATCAGATTCTTTCTTTGATGCACCAACATCTTTTTCATATATGTTTTACATTCAAAGCTATTCAATAAATAGTCCAAAAGCACCAAACATTGACTCAGTTTTGTGAGTCACTGTACATAGTCTTAGCTTTACTTTTTGAAAAAAATCACTATTACAAATGTAGTCTATCAAAACTTTCAAACATCTTCTTAAAATTCATAATCACAGTTTTATGCAGTCTGATACTGTCAATTTTTTTTTGGTCACAAAATTCACAAAATTTTTATGCTGACATAATCACCTATATAAGGAAATATTCCATATATGAGCCACCCCCCACCCTCCGGATAGAGGAGTGAGCCAGCCCAGCAGAGCCCAGCCAAAGCCCCAGTAGAGCCCAGCTGAAACCCCAGCCAAGGCCCAGCCAGAACCTCAGCAGAGCCCAGCCAAAGCTTAGCCAAGACCCGAGGCCCAGCCAAAACCCCCACAGCCCCACTACTTACTACAATATATAATATCAAAAATTAATCACGCTTGTAGAATACCATTTTTCTTTTTGCAAAGATAAATTTAAACTTAGTAAAAAATGAATACATCTATATGTATATATGTACATATTCTTGCTTCCCACTGCTACCATCCCTCTCACCCATTGAGATAGAGTATCTAGGGAACGGCATGGGTCACCCATGGGTCAAATATGGGTGACCCACACCCGACCTATGGGAAACCAGAAATCGTCAACCCATGGGTCGACGGGTATCGGGTGCGTGCAGCGTGTACGGTGCATATGGCACGTATGACACGTACGGCGCATACGGCATGTACGACACATACGGCGCATATGGAATATACGATGTGTACGATGTGTATGGCACATATGGCATGTATGATGTGTACGACATGTACGGCACATATGGCATATATGGAACGTATGGCGCATACAACGCGTATGATATGGCATGTATGACTTGTACAGCGCATATGGCACATACAGCGCATATGGCGCATACGACTCGTATGGCACATATGGCGCATATGGCGCATATGACTCGTATGGTACATATGGCACATATGGCGCATACGACTCGTATGGTACATATGGCACATATGGCGCATACGACTCGTATGGCACATATGGCGAGTGGGTGTCATCCGTGTCTTCTATGGGCACGAGTGTATCGTATGCATGTGACGCATGCATGTTGTACGTGCACATGTGACACTGTGGGTTGGGCCGGGTTGTGGGTGCTCTCAGCTTGACCTGCACCCACACCCAAGGACACCCAACCCGGTGACCCATGCGGGTTGGCCCAACCCATGCCATTCCCTAGATATATCAGGGGTAATCACATATTTACCATAGCAGCCTTTGCAAGAACGGTGGCCTGGTGGCCACCTTTTTTTTTCCTCCAGTTTCATTGTGCAGATTATGACAATAAGCCCACAAAAAAAAACCTAACAAATTTCTTATGTATGCAGTAGTCACAATCGTGGTCATACCTGTGTTTTGTATCTTGAGCCATTAGCTCGCTGTTTAGGAAATAATCAACGTAGCGGTTGCTGTCAATGATAGATTTATTTTTATTTATTTTATTTTTATTTACCATTTATTACCTATTGAAATTCACATAGAATCATGTAGCTAAATGCTACTATAGTACCTATTGAGACTCCATTAGTATGATAACCATAACACATTTGAAGGGAGGCCATAGGTACATAGAAAGTGTTGTAGCATATGAATTACTACGTTCAGTCAGATGTGGGCGGCTGCACGGTGTAGGTATGGAAGAAAGGCAGACCAAGGGTCAACATGTGGTTATCTGTGAACATATTAATGGGTTAATTTCTCATGAAGATAAAAGGGTGCGAGTGGTGGAAGACTGAGTGGTTGGATAGCGGTGTTTGTGGTAGTTACTGTGGGTGATACCAGTAGAGACTACTGGATGTTTTTTTATTATATAATGCGGTGATGGCAAATGCAAATGGGGCAATGGCAAACACAAACATGGCAATGGCAAACATGAATGCAGTAATAGCCAATGTAAATGTGGCAATGGCAAACAGGAACCCTGAGATAACTGTAATCCCCATATGGCACTTGTTTCGATTGGTGCATTTGTTAGGTTGAAGCTACATACTATCGTAATGACAATAGAAGTGGTACAGAAATATCACAGTGGCATACTGGATTATACTGTGCTAGCGTGGATACAAAACAGGACGATCCTTGAATGACATTTTGACCTCTGCAAGGGAGAATCCAGTTAATTCAGGAATGACAATGAATGAATTGCATCATCTTCACATTCAGAATCAACCATTTATCATACTGCCAGCAAGATTATGTGATTCTTAAAAATAGATGTCTATGGGTGTGTTGGTGTCACCACGTCATTTGTGTGGTCAGGAGCATGGCCATGGTGGGAGGAAAGAGATTGGCATGTACTGGGTGCAGCGCATGTTTGTGTCATGCACCCACCACATGCCGAGGTCCTGCTGCATTGTGCATGATAGAGGAAAGATGTCGGCATGTGGTAGGTGCACAATGGCCCAGCACATGCCCAAGTGTTTCCTCCACCATGCACGATGCAGCGACATCAGGGCACTGCACGTCCCTGGGAGGTGCAATGTACGGGGGTGGTTGTATGCCTCCTGCAAATGCTGTGGTCCCTTGGTGAGTATGGCATGTGTCAGGCCCTAGCAGAAGTCATTTTTCCACAACATATGATGCAGCAATACCAGCACACCATACATCCTGACAGCCCCACACATGGGGATGTCAGGAGGTGGGGTGCACAAGTGTGCACTGCATCATACATGGTGGAGGAAGAACGTCGGTATGCAGTATAGAACATGAACATACAGTGTGCCTAGCACACACCAAAGTCTGGGTGTGGACCACACTGTGCATGGTGGAGGAAAGATGTCGGTGTGTGGGTACACAACACGAAGATGGGGTGCACCCAGCACATGCTGAAATGTTTCCTCCATGACGCATGGGGAGTGTCAGGAGGTGGGGTGCTCAGGTGTTGCCACATCATGTTAGGTGCCAGCATACCAGCATACCACACATCCTGACAGCCCCATATGTGGAGGTGTCAGGAGGTGTGGTATGCAGGTGTGCACTGTGTAATGGGTGTGGTCGGGAGCATGGCAATGGTGAGAGGCAGGATGTGCATGTGCTGGTGTTGCCGCATCATTCATGGTGAGGAAAGACCTTGAGGGACAATGCACGTGACTGGGGTCTACGTACCATAGCATAGGAAATGGATTGTTAGCATGCGAAGGGAGGGTTCTATCATAAATTATAAAATTAATATTTTGATTGTGCACCAATACTGGCATACAGCCCAAGCTCCCTTCCATCCCAGGGCATTGCCGGGCAAGTCTCTGCAGCCCACCAATGCGCACGACGGGGGTCTATATAGTGTAGTATAGGGAGCGTATGCATCAAGAAAAAAGGATCGTCTGGACATGACGGACAATGCAGCAACACCAGCAGACCTCACATCCAGACAGCCCCCCATGTAGGGGTGTCAGGAGGTGGGGTACGTGGGTGTAGACTGCATCGTGCATGGTGGAGGAAAGATATTAGAGTATGGTGGGTGCACAACATGAAGATAAGGTGCACCCAGCATATGCTGAAGTCTTTCCTTAACACAACACCAGGGCACTGCATGTCCCAATAGCCCCACATGTGGGAATGTTGGGAGGTGCAATCCGTGGGTGGTGTCAGGTCTCGGTACTGCCGATGGTACTGTCAGGACCGGCCAAGTCCTGCAGGCCAGTTGGGGTGGCTTGGCTTCAACGTACTCGTACGTTGCACCCTGCCTCCTATGCGTGCCACTAACTTGTAATGGAAAAGATACTCGGGCGGATGCCGAGGGTGTCGGCCCAAGTAAGGACTTCTGAACAGAAGGAGGAGAGTAGGGAGGCATAAACCTAGTTGATACTCAGACTGAGGAACTATGTACATGCATCTACTACTTATATAGGATGAGAGGTGAAATGTGGAATAAGGGTGGCATAAGACATGGAAAAAAGAATAAGGTATGAAGACCATGTGAAGGTATTGTCCACAGCGATTTAGAATAGAATAATGTGAGAGTAAGACAATGAAATATAAGCAGGTGAGATTGTGGAAAAGAGTAGAACAATAAGGAATGGCCGAGATATAAAACAATAGGGCCACGAGTAAGTGGCAATGAATAGTGAATGTCCTGAGGGTAAGTGAGTGAGGGGAAGGACAGGGAGTGTAGGGATGATAAAGAATAGGGGGTTGGGGAAAGGATAATGAACCAGATGATGAACCGAGTGTACCAAGCCAAAACCGTGCACCATGAGGGATGATATGAGTAAGGGTCAGTTGGTCAGTACTGCCAAGTAAGTCAGAGCATGGTGTGTGGTTGTGACAGGTGGTGGGGAAAGGGAGACATGAGTGTTGAACCAGTCATATGACCGGGCAGTAGTCAAATTTCAAAATTTGCATCGTAGGAATGGCTTATATAAATGCTGACCAATTAGTTTATCTAAAAACACCCACAAGCACCACAACTGAACTTTATATTATAGATAGAGACTAGTTCTATAGTGTAAAAGTAACTTAACAATCTATCTTACTATCACCCATAATCCATCGGATTATCTTGTGCATCAAGCACCCTTAGGTACGTTGATCTGAAGGTCAGTGCCAATCACTCCAGTACATTGGTCCAAAGGCCAGTGCCACTTTCTCATAGGTATGTTGATCCAAAGGTCAGTGCCTCCCTCTCTTGAGTATGTTGATCCAAAGGTCAGTGCTTGATAAAGGGTTCTCAGTTAAAACATAAAAGGTATGCAAAAACATAATAACAGAACTAAATCAGATTTACAGAAAATCTGTGGAAATAATCCTAGACAAGGGTAGAATAATAGTTCACGTACAAAAACTATTATTCCTACATGTAATTGAAAAGGCACCTGCCAAGGCCCTGTCAGGCATTGGTAATGCTGACAATACCATCAGAAGTCAGTCCAGTCCCGGAGACCAATTGGGGTGGCTTGGCTTCAATGTACTCATACATTGTGCCCTACCTTCTATGCATGCCACTGACTTTAGACAGGGGGAATGCCCGTGAGGGTTTTAAGGTTGCTGAGGGTGCTAGCCCAAGGAAGGACTTGAGGTGAGAGGATAGAGAGAATAAGGGGCTTGTGCCAAGTTGATATCCAGAATGAGGAAGTATGTACATGTATGTGCTACTTATATAGGTTAAGAGATGAGATGTGGAATAAGGAATGTAGAACAATAAGGTATGCAGAGCATGTGGGGGTATTGTCCACAATGATCAAGAATAGAATGGAGGAATGTAGGCAAAAATAGGACAATAAAGATAGGATAATAGAAATGTGGCCACAAATAAGATGATAGGGAGTGACCAACTATGGGGTCATAGCCAAGGATAAAACAAGGTCAAGATATCCCAAAGTGGGATGGGTTGGGGAATGGGAGTAGATGGGTGGATGGTGAATAAGGAAGGAGTAGATTGTCAAGTACATATACCGAGAACTGTCCACTCGGCAATGCCGACCGAGCAACCATTCTATATCCACGACCAAGTGCCCATGCTGCATGCATAACACTTGGTACGCCGGTCTTAGCCTGGTACATCCACCATCCACACTCCTTGTCCTCACCCTTCGGTCCACCTTACCTCGGGACTTCCTGCCCTTGTGTTATCTTTGGTTACAGCCCTTGTTTTATAATCGGGAACTTCCTATTGTTCTACCCTCAGCCACATTCCTATTACCCTATCCTTTATTGTTCTATGCCCGTTTGCATTCCTTCATTCTAATTTTATTCGTTGTGGACAATAACCACATGCTCTGCATACCTTGTTGTCTCACATTCCTTATTCCACATGTCGCTTCTTAACCTATATAAGTAGGGCATGCATGTACATATTTCCTCATTCTGGGTATCGACTAGGCTTAAGCCCTTCTACCTTCTTCCCCTCTGTAAAGTCCTCGACTCAGGGCTAGCAGCACCAGCACCCTCCTGAGTACCTGTCTGTTGCAAATTGGTGGCACGCATGGCAAGTAGGGCGCAATGCACGAGTACGTTGAAGCCAACGCCACTACTCTTGGCCTGCAGGACTTGGCCATTGTCCGCCCGACAACCCTCGGCATTACCGAAGTCCGTCAGTACTCGAGGCTTGACATGGATGAGGTATGTGAATGAGGTGAGTGGATGGATGTGCTGAGCCAAGACCAAAGTGTTAAGTAGTTGACGCACAGCTAGGTTACTTGCATGTGGAGTTAGATTGATTGTTTGGTCAGCACTGCCAAAATAACGGGTGCTCAGTACGTGCACTTGACAGGCCCCCTCTAAACAATTCTTTTTCGACATCAACCCAGACAGGCTTTCACTTGCCCTCGTCTTGTCAGAGAACTTGATTAGGCTTTCTTCACACCAAAGTTTTGTCACATTTCTCAGGTTACCTCATTTACAGTTCCAAAACAGTCATAGACATTGACTTCTGGTCCTGTCAATGGGCTCATTTCCAGTACAAGTGTGTGCCCAGCAAATGTTATTGTGAAAGCAAATTCTTTGCCCTCTGCTGCAACATTTGCTAATCTGCCTCCCTTCTTGTCTTCTTCCTTCCTGTCTTTCTTCTTAGATTTAGAATGGCAGTCAGCTTTCATATGACCCTTCTTTCTGCCCTTCTAGTATTCTATATCAGTCTTTGGGGAATTGGAGGTGCCACTGCATGCTTGGGATTTTCTGCAGTCCATTGTTACAGTGAGAGCATTCTCACTCCCTTTGAGCTGTCGCTTCTCAATGGTGAGCCTTTCAAACTCATCAATTAGTGTGCTGACCACCTGGTCCAGCTCTGTGGATATGCGAGCGTATATGGAGTTGAAGCTGTTAATCCGCCCCCTGCGAACTCTATGCCGAGGCATGTCCTAATTCATGATTTCCTTGCATTCTGCCACTTACCGAATCCTGGTTTGCATAGTTATTTCCTTACAGAAACCATTAAATATGCATACCTTATAACGCTTGATGAAGACCCATGGCCCACAAACACATATTCTGAATATCGAGGCGCATCCTTTTCCTGTATTTAATTGGGATGATCGACAATGACGTCGGTTCGGGGGGAAGGACGGGCCACTCATGCACTGAGCGTTGACTGCCCACACTAGGTCGTAGGAGCATGTAGAGTAAAATTATGGTATACATGAGGTGTCATCCTTTACTTAGTAATCCGGTGTGCACTGTGGATAGGTATGGACCGATTGTTACCGTGCTGTACACTTTCACACATTGGATACCACATACGCCTCATACCCTAACCACCAACTAGGACGATCACGAACGCACGTAATGTCGTCGAAAGGATGGTTCAACCTCGAGTCGGCGACGAACATCGTTCCTGAAAACCAATTGTTTGAGGGAGAATCTGCCTTCAGTTTCTTAAATCTCTCCCGAACACAACGATTATATGGATTCATCGGATGGTAAGTCACAATCAATCAATCAACAATCAATACCAGTGATGTTTATCAGACGGTTGTCCCAGCTTATGCATCGGCTTCGTTCTCTCACTATTAGCTTCAATATTATTGTTTCTCGGCCAACTTTTTAGTTTTGCATGTCAGTCAACTGTGGTTATACACATAGCTTGTTAATTCCACGTACAGTACTTTTCACGCTTGGAACTATAATATCGCTTGTCGGATCAGGTTTCGTGATTGGGGTATGTATGGTATCCGGATTTCAGCTTATAGTGTGTTGATGCCCATCTGCATCTAGTTCTTTAGACAATTGAAACTGGTTTGTTATTGATTTTTCTACAATGGGTCGGTCATGCTGAGGGACTTCTTGGTTAGATGTTCAAACCCATCCGAGTGATTGCCACCGTAGTCTTTCTGGTTTCCATCGGTCTCGTTTTTATTGGTGCATTTGTTATTGGAAATGATGTATTGTGCATAAGTAAGTGTTTTGGTTAAAATTTGTTTCTTAGCTGATGTACATCCCAGTATTCGTTATTATCGAATACATTGCATATACTTGGTATAGTCTATCGTGAATACCTCCTCCTCCACTTTTGATTCAGATAGTTCTAACCTTTTTCTTAGATATATCCCCTATGCCCGAACAGCAATTCTTAAGATGATTGGAATGGGTTGAATGTCAACTTCTTGTGCATAGTTTTCCAGAGCTTTGTACTTCACTCTGCACGAAGTTGCTCAAATCTTGTACTAAATTTGCACAAAGATTGTTACAACGTGATTCCTACATGACAGCAGTTGTGATGCTGCAATCTTACCCTAAGACTTTATATTCCTGGCGCAGCTCAATGATCTCCTACCAAACTTAGCCCCGAAAGCTGTTCTTCATGTGCCGAAGCTTTGACACAATTTTGGGTGGCTCGGACTCCCCAGTCGCTTTCCTAAATAAAAAATGGGTAAGACACAATAGGTTAACTCACGCCATGTGTCAGTTACTTGATGAGCTCGCTATCGGGTCGCATGAACACGTTCCACTCCTTCTCGTCGCCAATGGATGACTTTCCGGTTGTTACTGGGGAAGAAGATACTAGCTCGGCAAGACGACTGAGGCCAGAAGATCCAGGTTCAACCTAGACAAATAATTGGTTAAGTTCCAAATCTAATGTCCAAAACAAGCTCCAACAAGTTCTTACTGATTTGGCGAAGGCAAGGTTACCTTTCGTATATTCGTGTCCATCGTACACAACGGTGGAGTCTGGAAGAGAGGCAAGATAACTTAACGCCAAATGCATTTCATCCGCTGTGCCTTCAAAAAAGCGACCACAGCCACCCCGGAACAGTGTGTCACTATGTCATATCATGATAAGTGTATACTGTATATATACATCGCATACAGTGATTCAATGAGTTGGACATACCCAGTGAAGACCCCCTTTTGATCAGTGTTCCGATCATGGGCATAAAAGCATATAGAGTCTTGAGTATGACATGGCGTATGTAGAGCCCTAGAGTCGTGAGAATCAGTGCCAACGTATCAAGATCAACTATCGATACAATACTTGATATGGATATTACTGCCCAAAGTGAATTCATTTTTATCTTTGACAACAATGGTAATGGCTGGTGCTGTGGTAGAACCTGCATACATAGGAATACCAGGATATTTAGATGACTGCAATGCGAGGATGCAAAATCAGCTGCCCTTCTTCAGCTATTAAGCTATCAATCATGTGACATACGAATTCTTTGTTGCCGCCACTATGGTCATGATGATGATGAGTGGTGATTCCGACGACGATTTTTACACCTTCTTTCTCTGCGGCGGCTGTCACTTTCGCGACGTCAAACGGGTCAACGGCTGCCGCTGTATTGGAGGCATCATCGATGAGAAGATATGCATAATTGTCAGACTGGTTTGGAACTGGAATAACGCGCATTTGGGTTCTCGTATATGTCAGCAAACAAATTATGAACAAAGAAAACTTGCTCACCTCGCTGAAGTTGAAAAGGTTCGTGCTAGTAGTATACGTAAGAGCATATGTTTCCTGAAGCGGAGTACTACATTGCTGTGACAAATCTGGCGCTAACTGTTTGAAAGCGTGAGCCTGGCAGACTAGTCAAAAAAACGATTCTGGCACGTGTTCTTTCTGAGAATCACATATTCTTAGTGTGAACTAAAAAACCTCAGAAATTTTCTCTCATGAACTTGTTGAAGTATGTGTAACACTTACCTGGCTGTGAGTCCACTGACTGCACAGCCATAGTTATTGTTCGAGTCACCTGCCACAAATTCATTGTCTCAAACAAGGCCAAACAGGCCGAAATGGTCAGACAGACGGATGCACGGGTGTCTGAAGAGCGTGTGGGGAATAACATCCTTGAGGATTTTGGGAGGCAAGGCGGAGCACCCATGGTTCAGGATGTGGGGGTTGTGGGAATTATGGAAATATCGGGAATTCCGGAGGTGTCAAGCCCCCAATACCAAGCTCTGGTTCACTTGGTAGTACCGACCGAACAACCCTTGCCTTTTAGTCCCACACACCAGTGACAAGTCATCCCTCGCCAGTACATGGTCTCGGTCTGGTACATTTGGCTCATCGTTTGGTTCACTTTCCTCATCCTGTCCCCTCTATCCTTTGTCATTCCTTCATTCCCCTGTCCTTCCCCTTGCCTGTTTACCCTCAGGACATTCACTCTTTGTTGTCACTCGGCAGTGGCCCTATTGTTTTATGTTCGGCCACTCTCTATTGTTCTATTCTCACTCACTCTTTTGTTCTCGGTCATAGTTCATTGTTCTATTCTTGCCCACATTCCTTATTCTATTTCTGATCATTGTGGACAATACCTCCACATGATTCTTCATACCTTATTGTTCTCCATTCCTTGTGCCACTCTGTTCCACATCTCACTTATTAGCCTATATAAGTAGCCAATGTATGTAGATGGTTCTTCGTTCTGGAAATCAACTAGGTTTACGCCTTCTTGTCATCCCTTCCCCTGTCCCAAGTCCTTTACCTGGGCCAACACTCTCGGCACTCTCCCGGGTATCCCTCTCTCCCAAATCGGTGGCATGCATGGGAAGTAGGGCGCAACGCACGAGCACGTTGAAGCCATGCCACTACTTCTAGCCTGCAGGACTTGGCCATTACCCATCTAACCATTCGGCTTTCCTGAAGCCTGTCAGTATGTCCGGTGCCTGACAGGAGGTTACTCTATCCAGAGGGGATAGGGGCATGGAAACGAAGGGTGGAGGAGTAAATAAGCGGCCTAGAGTGGCCCAGGTATGTGCTGATGGTTTTTTCACTTTATTGTTTATTGATTTTTTTTTTTGATTAGCAACAAGCGGCCGATGAAAAGCGGTCCCCAATTCTACGCCCTCTATGCAAGGAGTGTAAGAGGCGGGATTGCGAGTGCAGCGTCTCAGGGCCGGGTTCTGCGTGCCGGGAATGTAAATGGCGCAAGGTCGGGTATAGTCTGGCTGTACCATGGGTATCCCGGGCCAAGAGTCTTCCATTCATTGTGGAGGACGATGATGAGGGAGAGATAGTGGTCGGGAAGGTGGAAGTCAGACCGAGAAAGTGGGGGAACCGTTAATGAAGAGGCCAAGGCGGGATGGTGCTGTACAGTCAATCAATCGTGAAGTGGCTCTGAGGCCCAGCGGGAGATTGGTGACTGTGGAAGTCCCTCTGCTAGAGGGGTCAGGATCTCGGCATCTCGTCGAGGTCTGGGAGGATCTGTTACAGGAGCAGATATGGATGGGTCAAGTCCTTCTACACATGGTGGAAGGGCTTCGGATGGTTGGTCACACGATTGTATCCTTGGGTGAGGATCGGCATGGGGTGTCGGGAGGTTCGGGAGGTCCGGACGGAGGTGAGGTTAGGTCGGCGGGTAATGATGAAGGGGATAGGGAGAGGGAGGATAAGGGGAAAGGGAAACGGAGGGAGGATGATGGTGAAGATAGTGAGGATGTCAAAAATTGATATGAGGATTTTGTTAGAATTTTTTATATTTTTTTTTGAAGGTAGAAAGGAAATAAGAGAAGAAGGAACAAGTTGAATGTGCCGAGGTGTTTGGCAGGTCTGGTTGTTGTATTTGAAGGGAGAGAGGGGTGTCGGGTGGGCTGAGAGGGTTGTTGGAGGTGGAGTTCATGATGATGGATGGTGGGGACTGAGCGGGCGGAGAAGGATCAGGGAAGAGGGAGGACGGGATAGAAGATGGGGATGGGTGATGGAATGGAGGGGAATAGGGCTAGGACTGAGGGAGTGGAAGAAGATAGGGATGGAATGGAGGGTTTTTTGGGGGAGGGATGTCTTTGGGAGGGGAGTTTGCGCAGTTTGAAAAGGTTTCTAGCTGGTCGCCACCCCCCCCCTTTTAGGTAGACATCCCACCGTCTACTAAAGGTGTCGGCCTCTAGCCGAGAAGAACGGAAAGGGGGTCATATAGGCATAAGAACTGCATATACGGAGTGAATGAACGGGAACGGATGGGGATGGACGGAAAAGACCTTGGCCAAACGTGCCGAATGACAATGCTAGCCGAGAGGTCCCAGCCAAAAACTTGCCAGCTGTTCTGGTGTACAAGCATGCACAAGGCAGTTGCATTGACTAGGGCTATTGGCGAAGCTTCCAGCGATGGAACAGGATCCTGGGTGAGGCTTTTGGAACAGTGGCAAATGCCGCCTGGACCGAGGCCATCGGGATGCACCTAAAAAAGTTAGTGGCTTGACGGATTATAATACTGCCCAATACCCTGTTAATCAATGGATTATAGCGGGTGAGCGAGTTGTGCCCGAATATTGCCAACCGACGGATCTAGTGACATGACTGACGGATGGGTGGACTAAAATTTGTCCGAACGGGAGATCTAGTAACATGTGTACGTGTTCAGTAATAACTGAATTTTTTGCTGTACTGGATCAGAGAATTTCAAGCGAAATTGAAGTAAAAGGGTGGTTGTGAACAAGTGCTGATTCTATCAGGCATGTAAGATGGTTTTCCAAGAACATTCGGTACCAACGTCGGATGACGGAACAAGATTAAAATGAAGAGGAGAGGAAGACGTATCAGCATTGAATGAACCTCACTACTGGCATCTGCCAAGTCAATGCAACTCTCGGTGTGCTCAGAGGCCGGTCGGATGGCGACCTAGTCTCCGTTTGCTGATGCTGAATTTTCAGCTTTAGCGTCCGGAGTACCAGTTGTCTGGGGGACGGGGTCAGGGGTAGTAGTTGCACGGGTTTTGCTTGTTTTAGGGCACCCGGCAATTTTGTGATTTTTTGCGCCACAAAAAAGACACAGGTTGTTGATTATGCATCTCTGTCGTTCAATTGGGAGGAGCTTGCCATTTTTGCCGAGGATTTTGGTGTGCTCGGGTTGATTTGGCTGGAGTTGTCTACTGTCCTCGTTTGTTGACATGTTTGTGTTGCTGCCATTATTTCATGAGGTCGTAATCGTAAGTAAGGCACGGGAAGTAGTGTGATTCTGGGTATACTGTCAAGCTTTGGGTACTGACGGACTTCGATACTGCCGAGGGGTGTTGGCGAAAGGTCGAGCGGACTATGGCCAAGTCCTGCAGGCCAAGAGTAGTGGCATTGGCTTCAACGTACTCGTGCGTTGCACCCTACTTGCCGTGCATGCCACTGTATTTGCAACAGACAGATACTCGGGGGGATGCTGATGATGCCGGCCCGGGTCGGGGACTTAACAGAGGAGAAGAAGGTAGAAGGGCCTAAGCCTAGTCAATACCCAGAATGAGGAAATATGTACATGCATGTCCTACTTATATAGGTTAAGAAGCGACATGTGGAATAAGGAATGTGGGACAACAAGGTATGCAGAGCATGTGGTCATTGTCCACAACGAGTAAAATTAGAATGAAGGAATGTAAACAGGCATAGAACAATAAAGGATAGGATAATAAGAATGTGACCGAGGATAGGACAATAGGAAATGCCCAATTATAAAACAAGGGCTGTAACCGAGGATAACACAAGGGCAGGAAGTCCTGAGGTAAGGCGGACCGAGGGGTGAGGATTAGGCATGGGATGGGAATGAGGAATGTGACCGATATGTGCGTTAAGCTGAGAACAACTTCGTCGAGTGACTTGTACTTGGTTACTAACGGAGTATTTTAGTCGGTACCGCCGAGTTACCAGATCCTCGGTATGTGTACTTGACAGTTTCAAAACAAATGACATGAAGGGAATTAGACTTAAAAATTATCAGAATTATCAAGAGACTATGGGAATGTGTTAAATGGTTTGATGTTTCTTAATGGGATGTATGAAAATTGTAATGGAAGGATAAACATATAAATATTATAAACAACTTAAAATGGATCAACCAGTTGCAAGTACACAAAACATTATTAGTTCAATGACAGTGGATAGGAATGCTGTACTTATTGTACTTACTGTACTTACTGTAGTAGATTTGCAAAGAACAGACTATGTTATCAAAGGTGAGACTGGAGAGGACAATTTTATATTGTGAGGATAAGGAATGAAGGAAAAGGAGTGAGGGGAAGAAGAGAGACAGTGGAGGGAGAGGAACAGCAAAATTGAAAGAGACATGTGAGGTTCTGTTTTTGGAGATTTTTGAAGTACACTGCAATAGCTTTCTGGATTCTGGTGTGGCCAGTTCTATTGGGCTCTGCATAGTGATCTCAGTCATTGTAAGTAACAGACTATGTATATAGACACCTGGATAGCAATCTTGAACACATATGAGTATAAAGTCATGAAGGGGTCATGGATAGAGCTAGCTCACCTCAGTCATTGTAAGTAACAGACTGAGTTGCTATGAAAGAAGGAAAGGGCATTTATACTACAGGGAATGTGGAGAGTGGAAGAGTCGGTCCACCCGCTGTTCGACGGTTGCCTGAACTACAGCATCTACCCGCCATCCCCCTGCCCCAGGACCCACTACTTCTCCTTCGGCTACCTCCCTCACAGTAGTCAGTACCAAGGCGCCATCGGCCCGACCCGTCTCCTCCAACTCACATACATCTGTCGCGTATTCCATTTCCGGCAATTCTGATACACTACTGTTACACGTTTCGGAGACGATGGAAAGAAGCAAAGGGCGCCAGATTCGAACCTTCGCGTGACGTTACATTTAGGCATTCTGAACCATATATTCAATCTCTGACTACCGGCTTCATGGGTTCAGCCGCTAAGGGGGGGATACTGTCAAGTACACGTACCGAGGATCCGGTAACTCGGCAGTACCGACTAAAATACTCCATTAGTAACCAAGTACAAGTCACTCGATGAAGTTGTTCTTGGCTCAACGCACATATCGGTCACATTCCTCATTCCCATCCCATGCCTACTCCTCACCCCTCGGTCTGCCTCACCTCGGGACTTCCTGCCCTTGTGTTATCCTCGGTTACAGCCCTTGTTTTATAATTGGGCATTTCCTATTGTCCTATCCTCGGTCACATTCTTATTATCCTATCCTTTATTGTTCTATGCCTGTTTACATTCCTTCATTCTAATTTTACTCATTGTGGACAATAACCGCATGCTCTGCATACCTTGTTGTCCCACATTCCTTATTCCACATGTCGCTTCTTAACCTATATAAGTAGGACATGCATATACATATTTCCTCATTCTGGGTATTGACTAGGCTTAGGCCCTTCTACCTTCTTCTCCTCTGTTAAGTCCTTGACCCAGGCCGGCATCATTAGCATCCCCCTGAGTATCTGTCTGTTGCAAATACAGTGGCACGCATGGAAAGTAGGGTGCAACGCATGAGTACGTTGAAGCCAACGCCACTACTCTTGGCCTGCAGGACTTGGCCATAGTCCACTCGACCTTTCACCAACACCCCTCGGCAGTACCAAAGTCCGTCAGTACCCAAAGCTTGACAGAAACCCAAGAAGCTGTGACAAAACTTTGGTGTGAACCAAGGCAAGTCAAGTTCTCCAACAAGATGCAGGAGGACAACAAAATACACCTGCACAGACTATTTTTACGGAGAACCCAATTAAGAAATTATACTCCGGAGATTCATGTAGTCTGTTATTGCAAGAGTATTACAATAAAGATTTAATGAAATCTCACGTAGCCATGCAAAATGTCTTTATTGATTCTGATCCGGGTCATTTGTCCAAAGAGAATATTTAAGGGGGGTCTTGCCAGGCATCTCATTCGTTATATATAGAATTAATAGTTTAAGGATGTTAAACTATTAGTTCTAGACTGGTTTAGGTTTAGTTCCACTTGTTCTATTTTTTATCTGATTTAGTGTCAAGTACACGTACCGAGACCCATCCGCTGGCAGTGCCGACCGAGCAAGCATCCTATATCCACAACCAAGTGCCCGCGTCACATGCATAACACTTGGTGCGCCAGTCCCAGCTCGGCACATCCGCCATCCACACCCCTCGGTCCGTTTCACCTCGGGACTTCCTGTCCTTGTACTATCCTCGGTTACAAGCCTTGTCTTTTAGTGGCACCTCCTATTGTCCTATCTTTGGACACATTCTATTATCCTGTCTTTTATTGTCTTATCCCCGCGTTGCATTCCCTATTCTAATTTCATCCATTGTGGACAATAACCACATGCTCTGCATATCTTGTTGTCCCACATTCCTTATTCCACATGTCGCTTCTTAACCTATATAAGTAGGACATGGATGTACATACTTCCTCATTCTGGGTATCGACTAGGCTTAGGCCCTTCTACCTTCTTCTCTTCTGTTAAGTCCTCGACTCGAGCCGGCATTACCAGCATCCTCTCGAGTACCTGTCTGTGGCAAATACAGTGGCACGCATGGCAAGTAGGGCGCAACGCACGAGCACGTTGAAGCCAATGCCACTACTCTTGGCCTGCAGGACTTGGCCATAGTCCGCCCGACCTTCTCGCCAACACCCCTCGGCAGTACCGAAGTCCATCAGTATCCGACGCCTGACAAGTGGCCAAGTCCTGCAGGCCAATCAGAGTAGCTTGGCTTTAACGTACTTGTGTGTTGCACCCTACTTTCCATGCATGCCACTCATTTAGGATGGAAGAGATACCCAGGAGAGTGCCGAGAGTGTCAGCCTGAGTAAAGGACTTTAGACAGGAGAAGGGAGGGCAAGAAGGCATAAACCTAGTAGATATTCAGAGTGAAAAACTATCTACATACATTTGCTACTTATATAGGTTAAGAAGTGAGATGTGTAACAGGGTGGCATAAGGAATAGAGAACAATAAGGTATGCGGAGCATGTGGAGGTATTGTCTACAGTGATCAAAAATAGAATAAAGAATGTGGTGCACCAAGTGTTATGCATGCGGCATGGACACTTGGTCGTGGATATAGGATGGTTGTTTGGTCGGCAATGCCGAATAGACGGGCCTCGGTATGTGTACTTGACAGTATCCCCCCCTTAGCGGCTGAACCCCTGAAGCCGGAAATTAAAAGTAAGGTTCGGGACGCCTAAACGTAATGTTGCAGGTAGTGTGGGAAGCTTCAGGAATTCTCATCAACCAACCACGTACCCCCACTCGTCACCATCAAAAACCTGGAACAAAATGCACGCCGAGACCGACGCTGTCGAATGGGGAAACGATGGAAAATGGGTTATTCGTGAACATGATCCAGCATCAACACAAAGTGTGGGGTGCGATTCGCGGAACCCCAGGGAGACTATGGGTAGTGCGGATGGTGTCTCAGCAGGGGTGGTGGAGGAGGTTGTTATAGTGGGGGCGGATGAAACGGAGCCCGATGAAGACATCATCATCAGGAGGCTGACCGCGGCGACTTGGGAGTCTTCGGATGATGCAGAGGATGGCCAGGAGGCTGTGGGTCAATGGGCCGAAACGGCCAGGAGGGCAGAAGTCCCCGGGACCTCGGGGGTCCCGAAAGTTGCCGGACAGAAGAGGGGTAGGAGTATGTTGGTGGGGCCCAGTGCGGGGCCGAGTGTTCGAGGACAGGGAAGAGGGTCGCAGGTGAGTGGTAGCGCGTTCTTCCCTCCTCATTACTAACAGATCCCTCTTAGCGGAAGAGTAAGTTGACCCGGGGCAAAGTTTGCTCGGTAGACTCAGGAGAGGGTGCAGAAGCGGATGTGGCAGTGGAAACCCCACAGAAGAGGCCAAAGCAGGCCTGTACCCAAAAACCAAGTGGGAGAGCTACCGCGGAGGTACCGCTGGCTATGGGGTTGGGACAGGAGCGGACGAGGAAGACGGGAAGGACGGACAGGATGGACAGACTGGGACGGATGGAGGGGAGGTTGCGTCGGATGGAGGGCGCAATGCGGCTCCTTCTTGAGAGGGAACCTGATTTATTGGGAAACCCGCAACTGGAGGAGTTGAGGGATATTTTGCAGGATGAGGAGAGGAAGGAGGAGCAGAGGAGGAAGGAAGAGGAGGAGAGGAATGAGGATGAATATGTTGAAATAGATTAGAAAAAATAATGAAATTTGTATAATTTTTTAATCAATTTTTTGAAGGAAGAAAAAATAAAAGAAATTAAGGGTAAAATACAACAAGTCGGAGGTACCGAGGTATTCGGCAGCTCGGCTGTGTTATATTGATGGGAGAAGAGGGTGGCGGATGGACTGGGATGGATGTTTGTGGAGGGATTAGAGGTTAAAGGTGGAATGAGGGGGTATTTTCAGGAGTAAGAGTGGTCATAGGATCGTGAGTGGAGTGTCAGGATCATATAGGGGAGTGGCTGAGTGGTCGGAGAAAGGATCAGGGGAGAGGAGGACAGGACAGAGAGTGATGAATGGAGGGGGTTTTGGCAGAAGGATGTCTTTGGGAGGGGAGTTTGAGCAGTTTGAAAAGGTTTCTAGCTAGTCGCCACCCCCCCCTTTTAGGTAGACATCCCACCGTCTACTAAAGGTGTCGGCCTCTAGCCGAGAAGAACGGAGAAGGGTCGTAAATGCATATGACACGCATATATGGAGTGAATAAACGGAACAGATGGGGATGGACGGATGAGACCTTGGCCAAACGTGCCGAATGACAACGTTGACCGAGAGGTCCCTGCCAAAAACTTGCCAGCCGTTCTGGTATACAAGCATGCACAAGGCAGTTGCATTGACTAGGGCTATTGGCAAAGCTTCCAGCGACGGAACAGGATCCTGGGTGAGGCTTTTGGAACAGTGGCAAATGCTGCCTGGACCGAGGCCATCAGGATGCACCTAGAAACTTTAGTGGCTTGACAGATTATAATACTGCCCAATACCCTGTTAATCAACGGATTATAGCGGGTGAGCGAGTTGTGCCCAAATATTGCCGACCGACGGATCTAGTACATGACAGACAGATGGGTGGACTGAGATTGTCTGGACGGAAGATCTAGTTAACATGTCTATGCTGTTAGCAAGCACTACTAGAACAAGGGGGGTTGTGTGAAAAGGTCATAATCAAAGCGGAAATTTCAAATATACTGTGAACTTGATACTGATTGATCAAGCATGCCGGACAGATTGCCGAGGGTGGGGCATTGCCTTCCGGTCGGCAGAAAGGGATGGTGTCCAAATCTATACTGATATTGGTTCGAAAATGCTGGGCGTGAATTCGTCTTGTTGGACATATTTCCAGGAGTAAGACGATCCGGTGAAGCTGTGAGCAGATCCTGATTCAAAACAGTTAGAAAGGGTTACCGAGGAACCCAGTTCCGAATAACAAGATAGAAAGATCATTAAAAGGGTGTCTTGTGAGACCATATTCGTAAACCGTGAATGCACGGAAAGTAGTTTGATTCTGGGTATACTGTCAAGCTTCGGGTACTGACGGACTTTGGTACTGCTGAGGGGTGTTGGCGAAAGGTCGAGCGGACTATGGCCAAGTCCTGCAGGCCAAGAGTAGTGGC
>QLPI01002714.1:0-15149 GCA_003314275.1 Chroogomphus rutilus | reverse complement strand
CGTTGGGAGGTAATCGATCTGTATCTTCTTCCCCTCTATCATGTCTCGAATAAAGTATAGTCTTATATCGAAATGTTTGGTTCTTGAGTGCTGCTGATTACCATAAGCTATAGTAATAGCCGATTGGTTGTCAGCATATATTTTAATAGGATTTTTTATTGGTTGGAAAACTTCGGTAATGAATTGTTTTAACCATGTTGCCTCTTTACTGGCATGGGTTAATGCAATGAATTCAGCTTCAGTTGAAGAGAGGGCTACGATCGTCTGCTTCTGGCAGCTCCATGATATGCTTCCTGAGTCGATCTGAAAGACGTAGGCCGATATAGAGTGACGGTGATCTTGTGAGGCCCAGTCGGCATCAGAATATCCTATAATGCCATCACGACTTCCTCCTAAGACTAATTTCTTCTCTTTCTTCCCCTTCAGATATTTAAACACTCTTTTGACTGCATTCCAGTGAGCTAAACCAGGATTTTCTAAGAACTGCAATAGTAATGATGCTACTGCTGCCCACATGAGTGAGCCGATAGCTTGCCTGTATAGAATCTTTTCCATATTCTTCTTTTCTTCGTCAGTATTTGGACATTGATCTTTAGAGAGTTTGGTTGTAGGATCTAGAGGAGTATTGTGCGTTTTAGCGTCTTGTAGATTAAACCGGTCGAGTATTTTGTCAATATATGCTTCTTGTGAAAAGCTAATTGTCCCAGCTGATCTGTCTCGTTTGATCTTCAGATTGAGAAGCCAGTGTATTTCACCTAGGTCTTTCATCTTAAAAATACTTCGAGATCTTCTTTGACACCCCGCAAAACAAAATCATCTGTTGCCATGATGGTGAGATCATCTACGGCAGCCCCAATGATCGCATAGTCGTTTTGTCTGTGCCTATAGAATACTGCAGCATCGGATGATGACTTCTTAAATCCAATAGAATATAGTGCATTTGACAAACACTTATACCACTCTCTGCCCGATTGTTTAAGTCCGTATATGCATTTCTTCAGCAATAAAACGTTATCGTGCTTCTCTTCGAAATAACCCGGCGGTTTACGCATATAGATGGGTTCTTCGAGTGGAGCATTAAGATATGCTACATCTACATCCATTTGATGTATCGGCCAATCATTTCTAGCCGCAATAGCGCATATAGTGCGGAATGATGTCATACATACAACTGGTGCATAAGTTTCATCGTAATCGACTCCAAAAGTTTGTGTAAAACCTTGAGCAACGAGTCTTGACTTTGCACGAACTATGTCTCCCTTCTGATTATGTTTTAATACGTGAGTCCATTTGCTTCCGACTATATTAACACCCGGAGGAGGTATAGTAAGCTCCCAGGTGCCTTTGTCGATCTGCGATCGGATCTCCGTATCCATGGCTGTTTTCCATGTAGAATTGTGAAGAGCATCTTTAGTCATCATAGGCAACTGTAAATCGTTTGATATATACGCATATTCGCCATCATCAATATTTATTGGTTCGGCGCTTATAGCAAGATAGTCGCATGTATTGCCATCGCTCTCTTCAATATTTAGATTTGAATTTAGTGCAACATCGTTGAGAGTAGTATCGTCAATGTCCTCGCAGGCAATGGTGGTAATATTTGTGTGTGTGGCTTCTCCAGTTTGAGATCTTTGTCTAGAGCCGGCCTTTGAAGCCCATTCTTGTATTAAACGTATTCTCTCACTTCTTCTAAGTAGAGGAGCTTCAGTAGGTTCACTCATGTCTTTCTGACTTGGTTGTAAATTTTCTAAGTCTCTCTCTGGCGTGTGCTCGATTATTTCTTCAATATGACTCTCACCCAGCTGATCACGTGGTGCGTCATATGACCTCACACGTGACCCCATTAGAGGTGCCGGTATGGAAGATTTGGGTGGTATTGTAATAGTTTTAGACGTAGGAATTAAGCGGTCATCTATAGGTAAAATAGGAGCTCTTGAAGGTGGTATTACTCCCTCAAATATAATATTCCGCTCCACAGATACCTTATGACTTTCCGGCCAGTAAATGCAGTGGCCGTTGCTTTGTGCAGAATGACCGATCCATTTTGCTTTCTTAGCTCTAGACGATAATTTATCGTCTTGTTTGATTTTCACATAAACTTCCGTCCCCCATTCATGTATATCCTGTAAGTTCGGCTTCTGATGGTGAATCATCTCATAGGGTGTCTTGTCTGGTAGAGTTCGTGTATGCATGCAATTTTTAAGGTAATTCGCATGCTGAATGGCATATCCCCATAAATACTTGGGAAGACAAGAATCTAGTAGCATGGCACGGGTCTTTTTGACCAATGTACGGTTTAAGTGCTCAGCCACCCCGTTCTGTTCAGGAGTGTCGTGTACTGTATATTTATGTTTTGTGCCTTGCTTGTCTAGGTAGTTGTTGAATTCTGTACTTGTGTATTCGCCCCCTTGATCTGAGAGAAGCATTTTGATATGCACATTCCTCTGCCGGAGCATCATGGTCTCATATAGTTTGTATTTGGCGAAGACTTGATCTTTTGTGCTCATTAGATAGAGCACAGATTCCCTTGAGTGATCATCTGTAAACGACACATAATAAGACTTTTTATCTATTGTTATGTGTCTCGCCGGTCCCCATACATCTGAAAATATTTTGTCGCCGATCTTTGTTGAACGCTCACTTGGTTCTTTTGGGAGTGGTTTGCGTGTTATCTTAGCTTTGATACACGCATCGCAAGTGAATTTATCGCGAGCTTGAGATAGCTCTAAGCCGTAAACCATACCACAATCCATCAGGTGCCTAAGGGCCTTGTAAGATATATGCCCTAGTCTGCGGTGTGTCTCGATGGCGGTTAAGCATAGCTTAGTGGAATATTGAGTTGACTGATTGTCCAATCGATATAGGCCATGTAATTTAGGTGCCTGTAATAAAATATGGCTGGACGAATTCATTATAGTGCATTTTTGTGATGCAAATTCTGTCCGGTTACCAGCATCATCGCATTGGCCTATGGAAATAAGGGTGAAGGCGATTTTAGGAGCATATAATGTATCTTTCAATATCAATGTGACTGCTTTCCCTCTCACTCTAGTAGTTATCTTGAGTTGACCGCTTCCATATGCGTCAAAGCTGCCTTGATCGGCTGCTCGAATCGTGCGTGGTGTGGGGAAGCTCCTATAGTTCTCAAGCATGTTTTTATGAGGTGTCATGTGAGAACTTGCTCCAGTATCTAAGATAATAGTGTCGCCTGTTCCGTCTCTGATGAAGGCGGCGCAATCATAATTGATGAATGCCATAGATCCATCGTCGTCTCCTCCGGAAGACTCATCTTCATCAGCTACGTTAGCTTTTCCTTTTCCTTTCCATTTTCCTTTCATCTTTTTGAACTTAAATCTTTTCTTCTGCCTAGGCCCTTGGCCTTCTCTGCCACCGCCTTTAGCCCAACACATTTCAACAGTGTGTCCCGGCTGTTTGCAGTTGGTGCATATATGCGCCTTTTTATCTGCAGTACCCATGAAACCTTGGTCCTCTTGGGTGAGGGACAATGTCCTACGCCTATCATATTGTGATTTAAGTACCCGGATAATATTATCCGGATCCAAAGGCTTTCCGACTTCTTCAAGTGAGGTCATGAGGGCATTCATGACTGATTCGTAGGAAGGTGGCAATGAGGATAATATGATATCAAGGAATTCTTCTTCAGAGATCTTTGCTCCCATGTCATTGAGTCTTGCATAGAGATCTTGAGCCCTATCAAGGTGTTCTCTGAGATCATCATCCTCCGAGCACTTCATGTTCCGGAGTTGTCTCTGGATGCTGGTGACAACCATCTTTGGTTTCTTCGTCATCTCAGTTACCAGAGTATCCCAGATCTCTTTAGCATTCTTTTTCTTTTCTAGCATTAAAGCTAGTGACCCAGACACGGATGCCAATATTTGAGTCTTGACAAGTCCTTCTCTGGCCAGCCACTTTTATTCCCCCCTCCATGTTTGGCAGTTAGTGTGGTAGTCCTTTCTGATACTGGTTTCCCTTGTTGCTTCCAAACATACACCTTCCTATCATACCCAATTTTATTGATTTTTGTCTCATCAGTCTACAACATCCTCTTCCAGTCCTCCAAAGTTCAAATTTCATGGTATTGGGCAAACTTTAGATGTTGCTGACAATGAGACCCCTTGTTAAGCACTGAAAGTGCCAAGGATACATGGGCTTGTTGGGTGCAAACTTGCATTCACCCCTGAGAGAGCAATCTCAATATATTGTAAAATCATATTGATTTCGGTATCATTCTGTGCGCCTTTGAACTCTTTATTTTTCTCAATTTTACTTGTATTTTTACCCTCATTATTGAGGGAGTTATTCATATTCTACTATATACGCTACTTACGGGCGCTTGTCCACGCACGACGCGACTAGCGTGGCCAGCTCCCTGGATTTGGAACCGGCAGCCTGGCTCAAACCTTCGATAGGGTCAAGGGCTGGCTGCAAGGTATATGCGGGTGAGACACGACCCACGCAAACCTCCCTCCTCAGTTATTGACTACACTGAGGAGGTGAGTTGTATAATATATTGTACAAGCCTTTAAGGCTGATTTTCTTTTTATTCTTTTGTAAGATAAATTAAATAGGTATATTTTCCGAATATATACAAAGTTATTGACTACACTGAGGAGATAAATTAAATAGCTGCCTAAAGAATTCTTCAATCCTACTGTACTTGCTCATAATCTCATCAAGAGGGACACTTTTGGGAGGGTGGTTTGCATAGTTTGAACTGTTTCTAGTTAGTCGCTACCCCCCCCTTTTAGGTAGACATCCCATAGTCTACTACAGGTACTGGCCCCAGACTGAGGGAACGGAAGGGTGGTGAGAGTATGATGACGTAAATGTATGAAGTAGATGAGACAAGAATGGATGGGGACAGACGGAAGAGACCTTGGCTGAACGTGCTGAATGGCGTCGCTGACCGAGAGGTCCCGGCTAAAAACTTGCCAGCCGTTGGTATACAAGCATGCACGAGGCAGTTGCATTGACTAGGGCTATTGGCAGAGCTTCCAGCGATGGAACAGGATCCTGGGTGAGGCTTTTGGAGCAGTGGCAAGTGCCGACTGGACCGAGGCCATCGGGATGCACCTAAAAGTGTTAGTGGTGTAGTGGAACATAGTACTGCCCAATACCCTGTTAATCAACAGATTATAGCAGGTGAGCGAGTTGTGACCGAATATTGCTGACTGACGGATATAGTGACGTGACAGATGGATGGTTGGACAGATATTGTCCGGACGGAAGATCTAGTAACATGTCTATGTATTCAGTAGTAACCAAATGAGCTGTAGTGGATCAAAGAATTCTAAATAAAATAATGCAGTAGCTATGAACAGATGCTGATGTGATCAAGCATCAAGGTGGGTTGCCAGAAATGTTCAGTAACCAGTCAGATGTCGGAAGATTAAAAAAAGAGAGTATGGGGACATATGATCATTGATCTAAACCTCACTACTAGCATCTGCCAAGTCAATGCAACTCTTGGTGTGCTCAGAGGCTACCAGATAGCAGACTTTAGTCTTCGGTCACCGTTGCTGAGTCCTCAGCATTGACATCCGAGGCATCAGATGCCTGTGAGATGGAGTTGGGAGCGGTAGTCATGTGGGCTTTGGTTGCCTTGGGGCATTTGGCGACTTTGTGATTACTGGCAGCACAGAGGAGACACAGGTTGTGGTTCATGCGTCTTTGTCATTCGGTTGGGAGAAGTTTGCCATCCTTCCCAAGGGTCTTAGCGTACTCGGGTGGGTTTGGTAGGGGCATTTTTCTGTCCTTGTTCTTGGATGTATCCTTGCTGCTGTTATCACTGCTGTTATGTTGCTGGCGGTTGTCCGAGGTGGATCTGTTGCCAGGCTTGTCCGATCGTATATCTTTCTTTGGCTCATTACTGCCCTCCGCAGACCATTCAGCCTTTCATTCCCAATACCTCATGTCGATCCTCTGAATGCAATTTCAAAGTTTGTCGAGTGTACGGGGTTTATCAAAATGGATGAGGCCATCTTTGATGTGCTTTGGCAGCGCCGTGTATGCCTTGCAGAGGAGAGCATAAAAGCTGCGAGCCTGTAAAATTCCACAAAAAACCTAGTGGCTTTGTGGTTGTCCTGCATGGTTAGCTTTTTGAGGGCCATTTCAGCATTGGCTCTTTCGTCCCAAGAGCCGAAGTTGATCTGTAACTCATCGATAAAAAGCTCCGAATTGCTGGTCCAGTGGGGTTCCGTATTGGGGTTACCTGTCAGGTAGGGCTCGAAACATTCCATTCAGGTAGGAGACCATGTAATTGACTTTTTGCCTATTGTCAGGGAACGAGTTAGGCCAGGTACGGAAATTCATTCTGCAAAGGAAGATGAAACCCTTTAACTTCTTTGGGTCGGTCCCATCGAAGGGTTCTGGTTCTCGAATCCTGGCAGCTTAACCATCTTGTCGGTGATTCTGGGCAGTTCTACCGAGTTCGAAAATGGCGTTTAAGAGGTCATTATTGTTGGCCGGGTTTATGGGGGCCCTAGCCCTAGGAGGTGGCCCAGCTTGTGGAGCCTGCCTGCCCTGTGGGGCTGGTCTGGCTCGGGGAGCTTGCCTGGCCTGTGGCGGTACAGCCGCAGACGGAGGGGGTGTGGCCGCGGATTGCAGAGGTGCGACCACGGGTTGCAGAGGTGCGACCACGGGCTGACAGGGTGCAACCATGGGTTGGGGAGGTGCGGCTACTGGAGTGCAAGGAGGTTCAGGTGTATTTGCCTGTTGGTGGTGCTGAGGCTGTTCCTTGGTTTCAGCATCTGTGTCATAATGTGCTGAACCGGGTTCGTCCTCTGCCAGATGGGGCTCTTGATTATCGTTGTCGTAATCTTCATATTCAATGTCATCGTCGACAACCTCTTCGATGCGTGGTTCTTGCTTGAAGGGGGAGGTGAGATGCCGCAGTTCTATTGTTGGCGAGGTATACCCGATAAGAAGGGGTGGGGTTCTGGAGGCTTCACTCTCCCTTCATTGATTTACTGTGGGGGTGAGCCGATTGTCATCCATGTGGGCTGCTGATCTAGTACGTGGGGGCATGATTGTAAGAACAGAGGTGGCACAGAAACCAGTGTCACTCAGAATATACTGTTACGACTTGGTAAAGCCGAGGAGTTGGTCAAGTCCTGCAGACCATTTTCGGGGTGGCTAGGCTTCAACGTGCTCATGCATTGCACCCTGCTGTTCTGTGGGTGCCACTAATTTAGACAGGAGAGAGGCTCACGAAGGTAGCGAGGATGTCAGCTTGGGTGAGGGACTTTAGGCAGGAGAGGAATGGATGAGAGGGTGCGAACCAAGTTGATATTCTGAGTGAGGAACTATCTACATACATCCCACTACTTATATAGGTTAAGAAGCAAGATGTGGAACAGGGTGGTGTAAGGAATGAAGAACAATAAGGTATGAAAAACAATGTGGAGGCATTGTCCACAGTGATCAAAAATAGAATAAGGAATGTAGGCAAGATTAGAATAATGGAATATGGCTGAGAATAAAATAATGAAGGAGTGAGTGAGAATAGAACAATAGAGGATGACCGAAGATAAACCAATAGGGCCATGACCAAGATAATGAGTGGTCATCACATGTTCGGGGGAGAACGGGTAAGGGGATAGGAGGATAGTGAGGGGTGGAAAGGATAGGATGGGAGAAGTAATCTAGACGATGTACCGGGTGTGCCAAGCTGAGACCGCATGATAGTGAAGATAATGTAGGTAAAGGTCAGTCGGTCAGTTGGTATTACCGAATGAACCAGAGCTCGGTATTGTGGTCTTGACAGTTTGAAGCAATCAAATCAATCATCTCCTTTTCACTTGTCAGTGTGACATTGTGAGTACTCTTAGTCAGCCATTGATAGTCCAGCTCCTAGGTTTACATAATCTTAGTAGTACTGTTGATAGTCCAGTTCAATTGCATTCTACCCTGAGGGTTTCTGTAAAGCCCACAATACCATGCTCTGATTTACTTGGCAGTACCAACCAACCAACCCTTACCCATATCATCCCTCACCAGTGTGTGGCCTCAGCTCGGTACATTCGGTTTTCATCATTTGGTTCATTATCTCTATCCCACCCTCCTATTCTTTATCATTCTTTTATCCCCTGTCCTTCCCATTGCCTGTTTACCCTCAGGACACTCACTATTTGTTGTCACTTGGCAGTGGCCCTATTGTTTTATGTTCGGCCACTCTCTATTGTTCTATTTTCACTCACTCTTTTGTTCTCGATCACATTTCATTTTTCTATTCTCACCTATATTCCTTTGTTCTATTCTTGATCATTGTGGACAATACCTCCACATGATTCTTCATACCTTATTGTTCTCCATTTCTTGTGCCACTCTGTTCCACATCTCACTTATTAGCCTATATAAGTAGCCAATGTATGTAGATGGTTCTTCGTTCTGGAAATCAACTAGGTTTACACCTTCTTGTCATCCCTTCTCCTGTCTAAAGTCCTTTACCTGGGCTGACACTCTCAGCACCCTCCCAGGTATCCCTCTGTCCTAAATTGGTGGCATGCATGGGAAGTAGGGCGCAACACATGAGCATGTTGAAGCCATGCCACTATTCCCGGCCTGTAGGACTTGGCCACTCCTCGGCATTCCCAGAGCCTGACAGTTTCTAATCAGTGATAGTCCTGATTAAAAACACTCTTTGTCTCTTGAGATTACTTCACTGTAATTTCTGTTTCAGCCTCACCCTCATTTTAGAGTGCATTGACTGGGTTATCTGTTCAGTCCACTTACTTCCTCTTTCCTCTAAGCGCATTCTGTTTCATTGGAATATCTCTGGACCCCTAAGTGTCCTGAACCTACAGACTTTGATAGTCTCATTCATTACTGCTAAAAAACGCATCACTTTCTTATTAGCTTGCTAGAGTTATTACACAGTTTGTGACCAAGGTATAAATATTAAATGATTTCTGGAGTTGTGCTGTAGCAGGGTTTGAAACTCTTCTTTGTCTCGTTTCACTACACACAGTGCTTGACTGAAGTGTTATATCTTTAACACCAAGGTCTTGTCCAGGTTTCAAAACAATCACCACACTCCTGATGACATATATGACAAAGTGTACACTTGTATACCCTATCTTTCAACACCCTAATGTGTGGGGCTGTCAGGATGTGCAGTGCACTGGTGTCGCCATGTCATGTATCATGTCAGATGTCAGGTTCCCTACACCCTGTGCAGCCACCAAGATCAACAGTCAAGGAGTGCTGTATTGAGACTCAAGAGACAACTCTGTTGCATATGAGGAGATCCACCTCTGTCATGGCCTTGGCTGGCTTATGTTAGGCCTCAAGCTTGGCATTATTAAGACCATGCTAGAGTTTACTTTGTTTGCATTGGCCTTTATGTATAGGATCCTCTGCTTCTTTGCCTGTGGCATACTAGGGTATTGTCAAGTACATATACTGAGATTCCGGTAATTTGGCAGTGCTGACCAAGCAGTCAGACTACATCACATACAAGTGTCCATGCCACATGCAAGTCACTTGGTACGCCAGTCTCGGCTTGGCACATCCACCATCCACATTTCTTGCCCCTATCCTCATCCACTCTACACCATTCACCATCCATTAATCCTACCATGCCTACTCCTTATTCCTCGATCCACCTCACCTCAGGAGATCCTGTCCTTGTTTTATCCTTGGCCGCAACCCTATTGTTTTATAGTCGGGCACTCCATATTGTCCTATCCTTGGCCACATTCCTATTATTCTATTTCCATTGTCCCATCCCTGTTTACATCCCTTCATTCTAATTTTACTCGTTGTGGACAATACTCCCACATGCTCTGCATACCTTATTGTCCCACATTCCTTATTCCACATGTCGCTTCTTAACCTATATAAGTAGGACATGCATGTACATACTTCCTCATTCTGGGTATCGACTAGGCTTAGGCCCCTTACCTCTAGGGAATGGCACGGGTCACCCACGGGTCAAATGTGGGTGACCCGCACCCGACCCATGGGAAACCCGAACCCGTCAACCCATGGGTTTTTTCTCACGGGTCGACGGGTCTCGGGTGCGCGCCGCACCCGCATGCAATACGTCGCGTACGTGGCGGCGCGTACGTCGCGTTCGTCATGGCGCATGCGCATACGTCGCGTACGCGGCGGCGCGTACGTCGCATTCGTCACGGCGCATGCGCATACGTCGCGTTCGTCATGGCGCATGCGCATACGTCGCGTTCGTCACGGCACATGGGCATACGTCGCATTCATCACGGCGCATGCGCATATGTCGCGTACGTCGCGTACGTGGCGGCGCGTGTGCGTACGGGCGTTGCGTACGTCGCGTTCGTCGCGGCGTGTGCGCATACGTCGCGTACGTGGCAGCGCGTACGTCGCGTTCGTCACGGCGCGTGTGCATACATCGCATACGTTGCGTATGTGGCGGCGCGTGCACGTAAGCGGCGTTGCGTACGTTGTGGCACGTGCGCGTACGTCGTGTACGTCGCGTTTGTGGCATCGCGTGCGCGTACGGCGCGTTCGTCGCGTTCGGGGCGTCGCGTTCGTGTCGGAGTTGACGCCCCGGGTTGGGCCCGGGTCACGGGTGCTCGCGGCTTGACCCGCACCCACACCCAAGGACACCCGACCCGGTGACCCGTGTGGGTTGGCCTGACCCGTGCATTTCCCTACTTACCTCCTCTCTCCTCTGTCAAGTCCTCTACTCAGGCCGGCACTTTTGGCACTCCCCGAGTACCTCCTCTGTCCCAAATTGGTGGCACACATGGCGAGTAGTGCATGATGCACAAGTATATTGAAGCCAAAGCTACTACTTCTGGCCTGCAGGACTTGGCCATTACCCACCCGCATCTTTGGCATTACCGAAGCTTGACAGGTATGCTAAGTTCCTCGCAGTCTATTAAGATACATGTCTGATCTCATTTTCCACATTGTGGACTAACAATCCTTCAGTCCAACAGTAAGAGTTTGATATCAGGAAATGTAAATATGTCAAGTCCACGATACCAAGCTCCGGTTCACTCGGTAATACTGACCGACTGACCTTTACCCATATCATCCCTCACTATCATGCAGTCTTGGCTCGGTACATCCGGTACATTGTCTGGACCACTTCTCTCACCCTATCCCCTCCACCCCTTACTATTCTCTCATTCCCTGTCCATTCCCTTATCTGTTCTCCCTCAGAACATTTACTATTCATTTATTAATTCAGTCACAGCTTCACAGGTATGCTAAGTTCCTCGCAGTCTATTAAGATACATGTCTGATCTCATTTTCCACATTGTGGACTAACAATCCTTCAGTCCAACAGTAAGAGTTTGATATCAGAAAATGTGAATATGTCAAGTCCATGATACCAAGCTCCGGTTCACTCGGTAATACTGACCGACTGACCTTTACCCATATCATCCCTCACTATCATGCGGTCTTGGCTCGGTACATCCGGTACATTGTCTGGACCACTTCTCTCACCCTATCCCTTCCACCCCTTACTATTCTCTCTTTCCCTGTCCATCCCCTTACCCATTCTCCCTTGGAACATTTACTGTTCCTTTATTATTCAGTCGCGGCCCTATTGTTTTATCTTCGGCCATCCTCTATTGTTCTATTCTCACCCACCCCTTCATTATTTTATTCTGAGCCATATTTTATTATTCTATTATCACCTACATTCCTTATTTTATTCTTGATCACTGTGGACAATACCTCCACATGATTCTTTTATACATTATTGTTCTCCATTCCTTATGCTGCCTTGTTCCACATCTTGGTTCTTAACCTATATAAGTAGTAGATGTATGTAGATAGTACCTCACTCTGAATATCAACTTTGGTTCACATCTCCTTGTCTGCCCTTCCCCCGTCTAAAAAGTCCTTCGCTCAAGCCAACACCCTTGGCATCTTTACGGGCCTCTCATCCATCCAAATCAGTGGCATGCATGGAACAGCAGAGTGCAACGCACAAGCACGTTGAAGCCTAGCCACCCTGAATGGTCTGCAGGACTTGACCAACCCCTCGGCTTTACCGAGTCATAACAGAATAGCACATTGGCATCAAGCACATCATATGCACCTTTTTTTTTTTGAGGGTTTATTGTCACTTTTGACACATACCACACTCCCTGCATCATTGCTGTACATCTACCATCTACCTAGTCACAATGATGCCATGACCATCAGCAGAACCATGTTTAAATCAAATGTTAAATCAAGACAGTATTGTACCATTGACACTGACCAAGCAATTACCACCACTGTGTGATGCTCCCTCAACTTCGATGACCACTAGCACTTGCTCTCCATTATCTGCATTATTCATCACTAACTGACATTGCAGGTAAACACCTTCATCTACCTCTTTTTTGCTGATATTGGAATTGGAAGTGTTCATACATCAACACCTACTACATGACAGTAATTTCCCATTGATGCCAACCAAGGGCTTATAACTGCATGACAGTAATTCACCATTGATGCCAACCAAGGGCTTACAACTGCATGACAGGATGGTAGTATTTGTGAGGTATAAGGTGTACATCTGTTAGAATAAAGAAGTTAAATAATAAAGTAGGAGCCTGTTGCACTTAAAGATTGTGTGCAAGGAATATTAAAAGAGTGAACTGAATGATGAATGACCTGACTGTGAAGATTGGAAAACTTGTTATAAACTCGTTATGATTCTTGAACATTTTACTACATATTTATACAAAAGTATATAGGATTAAAATGGCGATGGAGAATGGGAAAATGGTTTATCATGATTGAATCATGAGAAATGATTAGTTACAGGAGAGGGGCGATGGAGTTTTGGGGGTGTGTGGAAAAAAGAAACAAATACAGTGTCCAGTCCATGTACGACGGTCTAGATGCAGTCTCGACTCGATGTAGCTGTTAGATGGCTGGAGTGGCAATTTATTGGTTCGATGTGGTGGGACTGTATGTATGCGCATGTTTGCACCTCGACATGTATGTGTGTAATGCGTATGCAGGGGGAGCTTGGCTCAACTTGATGCTATGTAGATTGTAATAGTAATAAAAATTGAATACATGGGTTTTCTCAATGTAGATTCCTAACAACATTAACATGGAAGGTGGACAGGGACTTCAAGCAGTACATAACTTGATTGCTAGAAGAACAACCTGAATTCATATATGTTTTTATAACTCTTCTTGCATACTAAAATGACCTTCTGACATGCACTGACACCATCTAACCAGACATACTGGTTTTGCCTGTGCCTCCTGCAAAAATGCCATCATTTCTCCCTCTGCATAACTGGAAGGTGGTATTTGTAGGAGGCATGCAACCACCCTTTCCTTGCACCCTCCATTCCACATGTACCACCCTCCCACCTCTCCCACATGTTCTCACTGTCATATGGGAGGGAGGGATGGCTGTATTTATGAGAGGTAGGATTGTGGCCAGAGCCTACATGTGTCAAACACCCATGCCTACAGGGCCATACCTGGGTTGCATACAATGCCTTGAAGAGCACAGTGCTGCAGATGGCATGGAGTATGGCATGCAAACTCAGGCCACAGGCCAACTGGGTAAATACCAATTTGTGGGTTATATATAACACATTGAAGAGTTCAGTTTTGCAGATCGCATAGAGCATGGTGTGTGAACTCAGGTAACAGGCTATCTGGGTAAATGTTAAGCCCAAGGTGGCGTCAGGTCCGAGCTGACATAAGTCGGTCCGAAGTCATGTGTTCGAAGTCTTAGGGACTTGGCTTCAACTTGTATATTTCACCCTCCTTGATTGTCAGTCCCTTATTTCAGAGATTCTGTCAGGCACTGGTATTGCCGACGATGCGTAGGCCGAGCATCATAGTAATAGTGCTGGCTTCATGATGCTGGCGGGAATCGGCCAAGTCCTGCAGGCCAGTCATAGTGGCTTGGCTTCAACATGCTCGTGCATTGCACCCTACTTTCTGTGCGTGCCACTGATTTGGGACAGAAGAGATACCCGGGAGAGTGCCGAGAGTATCGGCCCAAGTAAAGGACTTTAGACAGGAGAAGGGAGGAGAAGAAGGCATAAACCTAGTTGATTTCCAGAACAAAGAACCATCTACATACATTCACTACTTATATAGGTTAAGAAGTGAGATATGGAACAGGGTGGTACAATGAATGGAGAACAATAAGATATGAAGAATCATGTGGAGGTATTGTCCACAATGATCAAGAATAGAACAAGGAATGTGGGCGAGAATAGAACAATGAAGTATCACCGAGAACAAAAGAGTGAGTGAAAATAGAAAAATGGAAAATGGCTGAATATAAAACAATAGGGCCATGACCAAATAATAGGCAAGTAGTAAATGTCCCAAAGGGGAACAGTTACAGGGAAAGAAGAGGAATGGAAGAATAACAATGAATAGAGGGGATGAGATGAGGAAAGTGAACCAAATGATGAGCCGAATGTACCGAGCGGTGACCACATACTAGTGTGGAATGACTTGTCACTGGTGTGGGATTAAACGGTAAGGGTCGATCGGTCGGTATTACCAAGTGAACCGGAGCTCGGTATCATGGGCTTGACAGATTTGGAGATGTATAAGTTTGGAGTTCAGAGAGTGAGTGGGAATACTAAGTCGATATTTGAACTAAGGTATAGTACAGAAGTCTGAGGTATTTATACATGCAGTCCTTATTGTAACTAATTAGGAATGCTTAAGAGAACAATAAGATGAACGAAGATGGGTTACAAAAGAAATCTACAACTGGTGTTACAATAAGACTATTGTTTGACAAGAAAGGAAGGATGTCCAAGGTCCGAGGTGATCGCTGCTGGTCGGACTTGGAGGTAACGGGGTTGGTTTGGACTTGGTTTGGAGTGGGCTTCTTCGTAGCACCCTATGTCGGATGTCCAAGATGTCAGAGTTATATCATGGATATAACAGTGCCCCCCTGTTAGGACCGAGCCTGTCAAGTCCACGTACCGAGGTCCCGATTATTCGCCAGTGCCGACCGAACAACCATCCTACGTCCATGTACAAGCATCCACGCAGCATGCATAACGCTTGATACACCGGTCTCGGCTCGGTACATCCGCCATCCACATTCCTCGGTCCATTTCACCTCGGGACTTCCTTTCCTTGTACTATCCTCGGTTACCAGCCTTGTCTTATAGTCTGGCACCTCCTATTGTCCTATC
>QLPI01002711.1:0-19826 GCA_003314275.1 Chroogomphus rutilus | reverse complement strand
CGTCATGTTGTTCGGGGGAAACGGGTAAAGGAGTGGATAGGGGGTGAAGGAACAATGGAAGGGAATGTACGAGGGGAGTGGTCCATACGATGTACAGGATGTACCGATCCGAGGCCGCGCGGTGGTGCGAGATAATGCGGGTGAGGGCCGGTTAATCGGTATTCCCGAGTGAATCGGTACTCGGTGTTGCGGGCTTGACAATTACCTATTATGCTATAGTCTTCAGTCTGGTATTTTTTTACATTTATAATTTAAGAGCCGAGTGAAGACTTATACGATCCTAATTTTTTTAAACAAGGTGAAGGAGATAGACTCCTTTTCAAACTATTGAAGGACCAGGTTCTTTTACTAGTTTAAGTGTTAGTCTAAATTTAGTTTAAGTCTTAATTTAAGTGTTAGAAAGCAATAAGGTCTATTATTTACCTTACCACCCTTAGTGATATTGGAAGGGGCAATTCTAAAGCCTAAAAAAATTTCACTCAGAAATATATTAATTAAATAGGGATAAATGTTATAAATGAATTAAGTTTATTTTTCAATAAAAGTATTTATAATATATAAAAATTTTCCTAATGTAACAGCCTAGTCTTAAAAAAATAAATTATACTCCGAAAATTAAATTAGACACTGATTATTAAACATGTTTATGTCAAGTGAGATAAATTATAGTTATGATTTATTTCTTTATAAAATATCATTTTTACCGTAGCTGGAGACAACTGATCTTTTTTTGGGAATTTTTCATAAGCAGAAAAGGAATTGAACCTCTTGTGGTCACTAGACCAATTCTTTTACAGAGAACCACCATTACCATTCGGTCATCTGTCCATAAATGTAAATTAAAAAGAATAAAATATAATTTAGATATAAATTTTAAAAAAAAAGTAAGGTATGTTAATGAATAAAGGTGGCGAGGAGCTTTCCCTTTATAACAGTAAATAATTCTCTGTTTTTCTATGATAAATGATAAAGCCAAACTGACTTACTTTTCAATCTGTATGAGTCATATAATACTGACTAAGTAAGTTAAATTTTTAGTTTATATCATTAAAGAGAAAAGTGTTGGTTTTAAAAAATAAAAATAAAAATAATTTTATTTTACAGTATTTACACCTTATTATACCTTATAACCATTCACAATTTATTTATTTACAATTTATCTGTAAAATGATGAACCTAATCGAGCTTTATTTATTTTTTACTATTTCAAGTAAGGAGTCTTAATAATACCAGTAAAATGTTTAAAAATTGAAAACTCAAAAGCTAAAATAAACAAGCGTGCCCTTTTACCTTATCCCCTTAATGGAGAAATCTTTTTTTTTTTAAGATGTCAAGTCAGAAAGTCGAAATAAATAAAGATTAAAAAAAAAGTACAAGTTCAGTCTATTTGCCTTGGGATAGAATTGAACTACCGTCACTACTTCTTCAAAATAGGGCTTTGACCACTAAGCAACCAAGGCTTTGTTTAATTAAAGACATTACTCTTTAATTCTCTACTAAGCAGATATATTTGTTTAATTTTACAAGATATCTAAATCCTTAAATAATGAAAAAAAAGAATTAATTAACTAACAGATAAGTGAAGTCTATTGAAAACTAAATAATAAAATTATTATGACTGTAGTTTAAGATTCCATCTTATATTATATTAAAAAAAATGGGGTTGTTTCTATCATTTCTAGATTTAAACTTAGGTTTTAGGTGTGGTAAGGTAGCGGACAAACAGTTTCCGCTAAGTCATGTGATGTGACAGTCACGGTCACAGGCACAAAATTTTTCATTGTTGAAAAAAAATTTGTATTCTGCTACAGAGGATGGCAATTATTTTTGGAAATAATGATTCAGCTACACTATATAATATCAGCTGCCTTGTACAACTCAGCTAAAATAGCATCTGGCATGTTGCCAGATCTATGTGTAAAATGATGGATATGATACTTGAGTCACATAACCTTAGTGGAATATGTCCACTACCTTATCTGTGGGAATGTCTTTCTATATATGGACTATTTCCTTATATAGGTGATTATGTCAGCGCAAAAATTTTGTGACCAAAATTTTTTTGACCATGTCAGACTGCTTAAAACTGTGATTATGATTTTTAGGAAGATATTTGAAAGTTTTAATATACTATATTTGCAATAGTGATTTTTTTCCAAAAGTAAAACCCAGACTATATACATATAGTTCTATGCCATTGATCTGTGGTCTCAGAAATATTTTTTTGTCATGTTGCCAGATCCTAAAATAAAAAAGGAGATTTTCTTTTCTTTTTTTTTATAGCTGAAATTTAAAGAAAATAAGGAAACATGAATACTCACTCGTCCTTTTATTCGAAAAAAGTAGGAAGGCATAAATTTCTAGTTTATTTAAATAAGTGATAGGCTTTCTAAATATCCATAAGATTATGGATATTTAAATAAAATAATAGAAACCTATAGTAATCTCGAAAAAATAAAATATAAATTCAATGCGCATATAAAAAGCAAGCTAAGTTATTCTATATTCTAGTTTATTAGTTAAGACCTGCATTGTGGTCTGGAGAAAGAAAGAGTTGAACTTTCATTTCTGTAGTGCAAGTACAACTGATTACCATTATCATATTCCCCCCTTTTTATCTTTAAAATTATGTGTTTTCAATATCTTTTTTTTTAGTATACTATATTTTATTATTCCTCTTTTAAGAATATATTAAATAAAATTAAAGGTAAAACTAATCAGATTCACCTTAATCTAATTATAAATATTATTTATTAAAAAGAAATACCAAATCCTATATCTGTAGATTTAAAATGAAAAGATTCACCTTATGCAATTTAAATATATTTGCTTCAATGATTTGCAATTTATAAATTAAAGTGATATAAAAGAAAGATTCTAATGACAAGAATCATTAGAAAATTATGTGAACTGCTTCGCCGCGGAGTGAGTCTGATATTCCTAGAATTTTCTATTTTTATTTTTTATTTTATTCTTATTATTATAAATAGATACTTTTTCTAGGTCTAGATTTTAGGTAGTTTCTATACCTTAATTTGAATTTTGGAGAATAGTCGATTTTATTTTATTTTTTAGAAAATTCACCTTCTAACTAATAGCATAATCATATGGAAAGTAATAGCCTGAATATACACTAGTCCGGCTATAAATGGATCCAATTAAAAAGGTTTATTTTTAATTATTTTGTCAGTCTTTAAATAAGTAGCTATCATAAATTAAAATTAAGGAACCGATAAAGAGAAAACGAAGATAAATTGTTAAATTAGATAAGAAATCCAGCCTCAACTAAAAAAAATAGATTAAATTTACCAAAAACAGCGAAAGTGATATCAAATCTACTTATGTTTATACTAATACTTTACTTATGATCAAATAGAGTTAAAAAAAAAGAGGAGAGAATGTATTAAAAAAAAGACACCATTCCAATCTTGTTTCTGCCTTCGACTAGCCATAAAAGTATTATTGTAATATAAATTTTAAAGTATTATTGTAATATAAATTTTAATATTAATATTTTCCTTAGGGGTTAATATAAATAAAAAAAAAGGATTTAGACCGGGTGTCAAGTGCACGTACTGAGGCCTGGTATTTCGGCAATGCCAACCAAGTACCCAGCTGGTGACCAAGCTGATGGCAGGGAAGGTCTAATAAGACTGATAACTGACACACAGAGCAACAAGTGCCTTTGGGGCTTGTCAATATGGATGCTAAAGACATGTATATAACAAAGTAACTACTAACCTTTGGGGCTTGTCAATATGGATGCTAAAGACAAGGCCCAAAGGTGCACAATGGTGCGTCGTTATGGGCGCTTATTTTAAGCGCCAGAGAACGCACATGCAAAAGAGAAAAGCGCAAAAGAGAACCAAAGATGCAAGTGCAAAACACAAATGCAGGGGAATAAAATCATGGCCCAACACAAGCAACATACTTAATACACAGTCCCCGGTTCGGCACATCCCTCGTTCCCATTCCTTATCCACCTCATCCTACCAGTTCCACCCCTCATCCCCCGATCTGTCTTACCTCGGGACATCTTATCCTTGTCTTAACCTCAGCTACGACCCCCTTGTTTTATAATCGGCCACTCCCTATTGTCCTATCTTTGGCCACGTTCCTATTATTCTATTTTCATTGTCCCATCTTCGTTTACATTCCTTCATTCTAATTATACTCATTGTGGACAATAACCACATGCTCTACATACCTTACTGTCCTACATTCCTTATTCCACATGTCGCTTCTTAACCTATATAAGTAGGATATGCATGTACATATTTCCTCATTCTGGGTATCGACTAGGCTTAGGCCCTTCTACCTTCTTTCCCTCTGTTAAGTCCTCAACTCGGGCCAGCATCATCAACATCCTCCCAAGTATCTGTCTGTTGCAAATCGGTGGCATGCACGGCAAGTAGGGCACAACGTACGAGTACGTTGAAGCCAATGCTACTACTCTTGGCCTGCAGGACTTGGCCATTGTCCGCCCGACCCCTCAGCAGTACCGAAGTCCGTCAGTACCCAAAGCTTGACACCAGGTTTAAATTAAATGTTAAATTCACTTAGTCTTTAAAAGTATAAATCAATAAATGATCATTTAAGTTTAACTAGATCTTACTATGACTATTACGGAATTTTAAGTCTGGACCTTATTCAGATTTTTTGAGTTTATATTTTTGTTTCTAAATAAGTATCATATCCAAAATAAAATATGACCCTGACACAGTTGAGTCCTCCATCAGAGTCCCCAATAAATTATAGAATAAATTTACTAAATAATCAACTTAAGAAAATAAACTTACAAATCTGACCCTAAAATAAGATAAAGAATGTAATATTTTTTTATGCTAAACAAAAGATTGTTTTTTTTTGGTTTTTCAAAGCATAAAGAAAAATTTAAAGAAAAATTTAAATTTAGTCTGCAGATAAGAGATTATAATCTGAAATTAGCTATTAATATTTTGAAAATTTGGTTTTATTGAGATAGTTTGTAATTCTATTAAATTTTCTAGACCCATAAGGATAGACCTAAGGAGAGTTATTAACCTATGTCTGTATCAAGCCAAGATAGGTATTTTTCGACACTCACACTTTCTACGCTAGTAGGCATGAATCCATGGTAAATACCGCAAATTTCAGAACATTAACTATAAAACACACCTTCTCTTTCAACATACATAGATGCTTGGTTTAGTCGACCTGGTACAGCATCTAGTTTTATACCTAAAGATGGAACAACATAATCATGTAAAACATCAGTAGCAGTGACTATTAACCTTATATAGGTATCTACAAGGATAATCACTTTTTGATCCACATCTAATAGTCTAAATTGCCCTAATTCTAAATCTGATTCAGGAATCATATAGCTATTGTATTCAATAGCCTCTCCAATTTCAGTTAAATAATCTGAGTATTTGTATGACCAATACCATTGATGACCTATCACTTTTATAGTAATTGTAGGTGATGTCACTTCATCTAGTAAATAAAGCAATCTGAAACTAGGGAAAGCAATAGCAATCAATATTAAAGCAGGAGTTATCATCCAGATTAATTCAATTAAAGTACCGTGATTTAAGTATTTATGAACAATTAGAGAACTTGTATTCTTATAAAAATAAATTATAGAACCTAATATCCAGAAAACACCTATTGATATAATTACTAAATAAATAAAAATAGTGTTATGTAAATCGATAATATCTGTAAAACCTGATGAAGCCCTATCTTGAAAACCTAATTCCCAAGGTTGAGCTAAATCATTATAAATAGTGTTTAAAAAGATAACACAGTGAACATGTTTAATTTTAAATAGTTTCGCCTTAGAGTGGAAACCCTCTACTTTACGTTCAGAAATGCCTCATTTGCTATCTCAGTTATATATCATTAACTGTAAATTTTTTTTTTCGAGTACCTCAGGATTTATATTATAACTTTTCTAATCAGAGACTAAGCTTAGATTAGAAGGCTTAGCTTAAAAAAAGGAGTAAATTTAATTATTCCTATTTTATATATTATTCCTGTAAAATGTAAAATTTACGCTCTACCCCTAATCCTTAGCCTATAAAAGAGAGAGTGGTTTTGTGGAAATGGTCACAGGGGGATAGGAGGAAAGCTAAACCATACATACCCATTAACTACCGATGAACTAAGATAAATTTAGAGATATTGTATGGTAGAGAAAATTTTACTTGATAAATTCCAGGTTAATTAAAAAAAATCTTAATAACTTATAAAATAAAGGCTACCAATAAAAGTAGGGAGTGAGTGAATGATTAAAACTGCAATAATAATAAGCATAATAATAATAAGCATAATAATAATAATAAGAATTAGCATAAGAATAGTGTATTCTCTTTTGCCCTTGGCCAAATTAAATTAAAACTGGAACCATATATGATACAAGGCGGCGGAGCCGTCCATATTAATATAGCGCTAATTTAGGATTTAAATATTCCGCTAAATCGAAAGAGAGAGCTTTGAAAATGAAATCATTAAAGTGTGAACCTCTTACCTAATAACAATATCACTTGATATCACTTTTTTTTAGATGTCATAGCAGAGACAACACTTTAAATTAAGTAGTATTACTCATTTTAGTTTAGTGTTAAAATTAATACATTTACATTCTATTCAGGTATTGTTTTTTCTACTAGAGTTTATCCTTATTTAACCGAATGGTATAATATTTTTTATGTTGATGGCAAAAAAAGAGTTTCTTTAGATTTATATAATATGTTAACTTATGAAGCATTAGCTCACTGGATAATGGGAGATGGTACCAAATCTAATAAAGGTCTAACACTCCAAACTCAATCTTTTACTATTCAAGAGTGTGTATTTATTATAAGCATATTAATATACAAATTTAATTTAAAATGCAGCAATCACATGCAAAGAAATCAACTGACTATTTATATTTCAAGAAAATCTATGAAAAAACTTAAACCACTTATATCACCATATATGTGTCCTAGTATGAAATATAAACTAAAGGATTTTTTATAAATTAATTCGCAATCTTTTTTACAATACAGCACTTCCTGTTTAAAACTAATTTAAAGAACAATGATTTTATTACTATGAATTATTTCTGAGTGGCAAACTCGAGAGACCTCTTAAAGTTATAAGGCTAGAGGCTTAGTAATAACCTTAAGAATATCGTCGAACTAAGTCAATGACTGGAAACTCTCATTGTAAAAGTATAGAGGCCAAATGCCACATGATCCTCTAAGTAACCCTAAAATGGTTATATAAGATTAGAAGAAATGGTCCAGTTCACCAGTGATGGATTTTAGATTAACACCTAAATAAGGTATGAATACCATATATGATTGTATTTATACTGAGAAGATAAGCTAGCTAAACCTGAAATGGTTAAAGGCTGAACCCTAAGCTTTTTTTTTTAGCTTTTGCTATTAAGATTCCGATTTGGCCTTTAAATACTTGGTTAATTAAGGCATATGTAGAAGCACCCTTAGCTAGAAGTATTGTATTAGCTGGAACCATCTTAAAATTAGCTACATATGGTTATCTTTGTGTATTAATCTCTATTTTACCAGATGCTACTAACTATTTTATGCCTTTAGTTCAAGCTATTTTTGTATTATCCTTAATTTACGCTAGTTTAGCTACAATTAGACAGAATGACGCTAAGGCTGTAATAGCTTACAGTAGTGTTGCCCATATGGTGGTAGTAATGTTAGGATTATTTTTGAATACTATACAAGGGATTGAGGGAGCCGTATTATTAAGCCTAGCTTATAGTTTTGTAAGTCCTGCTTTATTTATTTGTTGTGGAGGTATTATATATAATTGAACTCATTCTAGAGTGATCGTCTACCATAAAGGATTAGCTTATTATATGCTAGTCTTTACTCTATTTTTCTTAATTTTTACATTATTTAACACTGGAATCCTTCTTTCTCTAAACTTTGTAGGGGAAATTATGTCATTAATGGGTACTTGGTTTAGATCTCCTCTAGTGGCTGCTTTAGGTGCTACAGGTATAGTGTTGGTTGCGCACTGACACTGGCACACAGCCCAAGCACCATACCATCCCAGGGTGTTCCCTCAATCTGACCCAGTCTCTACAACCGACAAAAACTTACTAACAATGTGCGTAGGGCACCTGACACAATGCACAACATGGCAACACCATGCACCGCACGTCTGGACAGCCTCACATGTGGGGGTATCAAGAAGTGGTGTGCACAGGTGTGCACTGTATTGTGCATGTGGTTGGTATAGGGATTATGGCAACTTGTACAGTAGTTTAGAGAAGTTGTTTGACAATCCTAAATATTTTATCTCCTCAGTGTGGTCAATCACTGAGATTTATTCGGAAATTCTACCTAAATATTTTATCTTACAAAGAAGAAGAAAGGGAGTTAGCCGTGAGGCTCTGTAGATAATACTATATAACTCACCTCCTCAGTGTGGTCAATCACTGAGGAGGGAAGTATGCGCGGGCGATGTTTCACCCGCATATACCCTACAACCGGCTCTTAACCCTATCGAAGGTTTGAGCCAGGTTACCGGTCCCTTCCCAGGGAGCCGGCCATGCGCGTCGTGCAGTGCGTGTGTAGGCGCGCGTAAGTACAAACGAAAATAAAGAGTAACTCCCTCAATACTGAGGGTAAAAATACAAAATAATAATCAGAAATTTCAGAATGTAAAAGCGCACTGGATGACATAAAAATCGATACAAAAATACAATATATTGAGGTTGGCCTCTCAGGGGTGAAATGCAAGTTAGCACCCTACAGTTGGGAGCATGGTGATGGTAGGAGGAAGGACGTATGGTATGCTGATGTCGCCGCATCGTGCCATAGTGAGGAAAGACTTCGGACAATGCGTACAACTGGGATCTACATATCATAGCATACTGTTACATACCATTGCAATGGTTGGTGAATACATGTAACAAATTGCTGTTTAAATAGTGCCCACAGACTAATGCCAGATAACCTGGCATAGTGGCCTTTTGGCCCAGTTGAAAGAACACATCACTGTGGGAATTTGTTGCCTTTTACACATAGGGAGCATGTGCATTGAGAAAAAAAAGGTTTGTATCTTGAGCAATTAGCTTGCTGTTTAGGAAATAATTAATGCAGTGGTTGCTGTCAAAGATAGAACCATACCTAGCATTACACGATGGTCGTATATGTTTTATAGATGGCCATTGCAGTCAGAAGTGATGTATGTATGGTGGGAGCAAGGATGTCAGCATGCGGTGGGTGCACAATGTGAACATGTGGCATGTATTGGAGAAAGAACAAAGCCCCTGTGGGACTCAGAGTGTGGCCACGATGCCACAATAGGGGGAGGAAGGATGTCGGCATGCAGTGGGTGCAGAATACAAACATACACATGCTGAGGTCATTCCTCCACCATGCATAATGCGGTGATAGCAGTGCACTGCATGTCCAAACAGCCCCACATGGTGGGAATGTTAGGAGGTGCAATGTGCAGGTGTGCACCAGGTGGGATAGGTGGTAGGGGGAAGAAGAGAGACGCAAGAGAGATGCGGCTGTTTAAACCAGTCATATGACCAGGCAGTTCCAAATTTTGAAATTTGCAGTGTGGGAATGGCTTATATAAATGCTGACCAATTAGCTTATGTAAAAACGCCCACAAGTGCCACAATTGAACTTTATGCTATAGACTAGCTGTGCCCTGCCCTTTGGGTGAAAGGGCACAGCAAGGTGACTTCCGCCACAGCCCAGCCAGACCAGCCCCAGTAGCAGAAGAGCCCCCTAGCCAAACCCCCCAGCAGAGCCTAGCCAAAACCAGCCAAACCATCAGCAGAGCTTATATGAATCCAGCCAGCCGAGGCAAACTCTTAGTAGAGCCGAGTTAAACCCCTAGCTGAGCTCAGCCAAACCCTCCATTAGAGTAGTAGAGAGCCATCAATGTATCATACCAAATACTAATTACATTTAAATCAGCACTTCTTTATGCTTTATCTAAAAACAACCCTCCACCAATTGGTTGCCCAGACAGCCCTGAGTTCTGCCAAACCCTGCTGAATCTGCAGAAGCACCTCTGAAAAGTCAAGCATAACCCTGCAGCAGTTTAGCAGAAGAGCACAGGCACTCACAGTAGAAACCCCTTGAGAATAATCTCATGCAACTACTATATAGACTATTTGCCATGCTTTGCTGATTTCTCATCTCATATTAAATATAAGTAATGACAGTCTGTTATAATTTCAATAGTGTTTAGATACATACAGTAGTGTTGTATTATTCTTTTAAGTAGTCTGTTATAATTTCAATAAAATTCAAATATGTATATATAGACCAGTGACTTTAAACTTAACAACAAAATGTAATTGAATCTATAAGCCAGTGCCTCAGTCATTGAAGGAGGGGGCATACCTATGCAATATTCAGACACAGTCTAACCAATGCAGCAGATAATTTGACCTGCTAAGTTTCAACTTTTTTTTGCATCTAAAAAAGAAAAGCTGAAACTTACTCTAGAATTCCACTCGATCAGCTTCGATAGTATCCACATCACAGCTCACATTATTGCACCTAAAAAAAATTAACATGACTGCAGGGACTGGTGTCTAAAAAACCACTGTAGCATACAGAGGCCAGCCAAACCCCCCAGCCGAGCCCAGCCGAACCCCCAAAATAATCTCATGCAACCACTATAAAGACTATTTGCAGTGCTTTATTGATTTCTCATCACTCCCATAGAGCAACCCCTCAGCAGACTCTAGCCAAATTCCCTAGCAGAGAGCAGAAGAACCCAGCCCAGAGTCACTGACCTGCCAGGCTGAAAGTAGTAAGGATTCTTGAGTGCATTAGTACAGGATTGAGCGCTGAAAGATGATTTGTAGTCATAAAAATGATATGTTCTTCCCCTGAGGCAATGCCATCCAAAGTATTCAAAAAACCAGAGAATGTTACTGATGCAGGAGGGCCATGCAGAACATAACCTCAGTAATATGGAATACTTTCAAAGAGGTCAGTATGGCATAATATAATGGTGTCTATATATATACTTCGATCTGCATACCAACGTTATCGTTGAAGGAACGTCTTGAGATCGGAAGTGCATATGTGGCAGGGTGGCAGTCGTAGTCACCACATCAGTGTGCAATGACATATTGTCGACAGAACTGCTTAAGTGGACCACATAGTGGGTGTTAGATACCGTGCACGTTCTGTGGGCTAACAATGAGGGGTACCATGCGCATTCTCAATATGCAAAGAGGCCAGACAGGTGAGCAAGCACTGAGCTATAACACGTATTGGTAGTCATCGAGGCCGTGTTGTGTGCGTGAGCCATGAAGGGGTACACACGCCTTGCATCTCTGTGTGTGCATCCGACATAAATACCAAGTGAGCGATGACTGCTTTTCATGCATGTTGTAAGCATACCATTCAAGCGGTGAATGAGGCCCTTGAATTACATTAATGTCACCTTCACAATGTGGTGGTGACGACCGTTTTTCATGCACGTTGTAAGCATAACTGCTTTTCTTTAAAACGATATGGTGGTTGTTAAGCTGAGGTTATCAAAAGTGTGTGCGTACCCGAATAATCAAGGTATGTCATAGCAGGGTCATTTCGAACACAATCATATGCAACTTATAGAGGCATAGAGTTGGTACATGATGCACAGTCACTGTTGAACGGATCCATCCATAGGGTCTGGCACGGTTAGTATAATCGTCACTGCCCAGTTTGTTGTTGGTATTTTTTTTTGTGAGAAAGCAACAAAGCATGATGTGTTTCTGACATCATGCCATCAGCCGAGAGTTTGACATTGTAGCAAATTTACATAAGGCTTACAAAGTGCTAACCAAAAAATGCCAACAGCAGTCTCCCCTTAACTTTTTATATATAGAGACTAGCTGTGCCCTGCCTGAAATGTACGGTACATGTAACGTGGTCCTGCTTGCCATTATGGTCGAATGTGATCCCACTTGCCATTATGCATTTGTCAACTTTTTTGCAACCCTGGCATAACCAAACGGTGAGCTGATCGTGCAGACATACATACCCGCAAAGGGTTGTAGTTTTCTCATCATCGGTCATAAGTAAAGGGTCGTTGGCAATGTGGTGTTTGGGACGGTGCACGGTGCATGAGGTGAGTATCATAGGTTGGCATGTGTATGTGGCATGGGGTAATATAACAAAAAACTGTGAGTCGCAACCCATATTGAGCTGTCTGGTCCTCCCCTCCATGAGCCAATGCATCGGATGCAAGGGCAGGGTACGTGTCAGACACAGGGGCGGGGTATATGTCGGTCGTCGAAGCAAGTGGTGTGAATCTGGCATTATCGTTTGAGTGGTGGTCAAGCATGGTGTGAGGAGGGATCGATGTGTATATGGCATGGGGTAATATAGTGTGCCTACGGTTGGCACAGTGCACAATGTGCGATCTAGGAAATGCGTAAGACTCAGCGGTTACTGCGAGAGTCAAGGAATGCAGATGGGCCTGTACATATTATCGCGAACAGTGCAGCGGCAATACTACACTTCAATATGCTGAGCAAGCCAGGACTTTTCAGGGGTGTGCTTGCTGCGCAAAAATCGGGATAGGTACTGTGCACATTTTGTCACCAAAGGGTCTGCATCAACATTCTGAATTGTGAATGGTGTGCTCGCCACGCAAAAAGTTGTATTCAGTACCATGCGCATGTGCGTTCTGTGGGCTAATGATGAGGGGTACCATGTGCATTCTCAATACCCAAAGAGGATGGACAGGCGAGCGAGTGCTGAGCAATAACGTGTTTCTGACATCATGCCGTCCACCAAGTGTTTGACATTGTAGCAAATTTGCATAAGCCTGTCTGACCAAAAAACGCCCACAGATGCCACAATCAACACTTTTATAATAGATAGAGACTAGTTTTGTAGTATAAAAGTAACTTAACAATCATTCTTACTATCACCCATAATCTGCCGGATTATCTAGTGCATCAAGAACCCTTAGGTACTTGATCTGAAGGTCAGTGCCACTCACTCCCAGTACATTGGTCTAAAGGCCAGTACTACTTTCTCATAGGTATGTTGATCCAAAGGTTAGTGCCTCCCTCTCTTAAGTACGTTGGTCCAAAGGCCAGTGCTTAGTAGAAGGTTCTCAGTTAAAACATAAAGGTATGCAAAAAACATAGTAAAAGAACTAAATCAGATTTATAGAACATCCGTGAAAATAATCCTAGACAAGGGTAGAATAATAGTTCACATACATAAACTATTATTCCTACATGTAATTGACAAGGTACCTGCCAAGGCCTCCTCTAAACAATTCTTTTTGGACATCAACCTGGACAGGCATCCACTTGCCATCATCTTGTCAGAGAACTTGATTAGGCTTTCTTCACACCAAAATTTTGTCACAGTTCTTGGGTTACCTCATTTATGGTTCCAAAACATATACCCTGGTGATACTGTCAGGATTCCAGTTGGTTCATCATGTTGGTGGCCTTGTGCAGGGGGTAGAAATGCTACCAGAACACCTTGACAAAGGCCATCCAGTTCATATAGAGAGGCCTGCTGGTCTTTGCTTTGTGGGTGAACACTCAGCCAGCAAAATTCACAGCCCTGCTGGTCTTCATGAAGGACATTGCACAGAGGATCTGGGACTATTCAAGTTGTTCATGCAGACACTGAGGTACAGAGTGCACATCTGCATGAACACATGCCCATTCACGTGGTCGCTGTTGAACTCAGAGGGTTTTGTGGGTTTGGCCATTCATTTCATAGCCTGGCAAATGCAAGTCAGGAACCCCATTACTAGGCTCATTGTGGTGGCCTGTAATGCATTCAGCCTTGTCTCTAGCTCCTGCTTCTCTCACCTTTCCCTCAACAACTCCTGCTCTATAGCAGCCAAGTAGTCTAGTACTTCTTGAGCCAAAGGTAATCCATGAAGGATAATATGGTTGTAAATAAGGAGAGGCTGCCATTGTCATTGCTTCTAAAGAAATTTGATTTGGAGTTGGATGGTAGAGGTAGCTGGTGCTCGTAGAGAGAGTTTTTACTATAAGAGCAACCTAAGCAGATGCTCCACCCTAGGGCAGTGTAGGGAAATGCACGGGTTAGGCCAACCTGCATGGGTCACCGGGTCAGGTGTCCTTGGGTGTGGGTGTGGGTCAAGCCACGAGCACCCATGACCTGGGCCCAACCTGGGGCATCAACTCTGACACGAACACAACTTATGCATATGCACATGCACTGACATGAACGCGACGCCCCGAATGCGATGAACGTGCCATACACGCATGTAACACCATGAACACGACGCACATGATGTATGTGCATATGCCGCCACGTATGTGACATATGCAATGCCCGTATGCACATGTGCCATGACAAATGCGATGTATGCAACACCCATATGCACACACACCGCCATGTATGCAATGTATGCGCATGCGCCGCGACGAACACGATGTACACAATGCCCATATGTGCATGCGCCACCACATACGCGACGTATGTGCATGCGCCGCCACATACGCGACGTATGTGCATACGCCACCACATACGCGATGTATGTGCATGCGCCATGACAAATGTGACATACGCAATGCCCGTATGCGCACGTGCCGCCATGTACGTGATGTATATGCATGCACCACAACGAACGTAATGTATGCAATGCCCGTACATGCACGTGCCACCACGTATGCAACGTACGCAATGTATTGCATGTGGGTGCAGCATGCACCTGAGACCCGTCGACCTGTGGGAAAAAACCCATGGGTTGACGGGTTCGGGTTTCCCATGGGTCGGGTACGGGTCACCCACATTTGACCTGTGGGTGACCCGTGCCATTCTCTATTCCTCATTGCCTTTAGCAATCTGGTCAACCCTGGGTTGTCTGCAAGCAACAGGGTATGTTATGTGCCAAGTCAATCATATGAGCTTACCATAGTCTAAGACACTTGAATTTCAGACCGGGCAAGATCCTTGTGCAACCAGGGGTTCTGATAGGGCATGATGCACTGGTTGAAGTTAGAGAGCAGGAAGAGGGTGTTGTGGATAACGAGCAATACCCCGTTATGTTATATTTCTTTTCTGATGTCTTAGTCATGACACGTATACAAGCGTCTCAGCTTCTTGACCAGAGCTGAGATGTGAGTAAACCTTTGATGCGTTTTATCATTGTCTGACAAGCTGTACCTAGTTGCTCTTGATATAGGTACATTATAAATATCAGCTTCTTGACCAGAGCTGAGATTCGCTCTTGATATAGTTGCAATATTAATTTAACAGGTTATGGTCCCCCACCAACTTTGATATCAATTCAATAATGTCAAACCTTACAATGTTATCTGTTAGGGCAACCCTCTTACAGCCCCGAGGTATATCTCAGAGGCGAGCTAAGCAGGGGGAATCCAAAGGGTTTTAATCATTTACTACTGCCTAAATACATGTGGAGTCCTCACCTAAGCAGGGGGAATCCAAAGAGGAAAGTCTAAGGATCCCGCTGCTGGTGAGCCCCTTTTATACCCTTTATGTGGGTGGTCTGTGCACTAGTTACAAATCAATACATCGGAGTTTGTAGAGCCAACTTCCTGGTACTAAGTCCAAGGCTCGGACGTTCACTCTGGGTTTCTAGTCATCATGCTTCAAGATCGTTCCTGTCTGTCAGGCACCGTACATACTGACAGGCCTCGGGAAGGCCGAAGGGGTCAGATGGGTAAAGGCCAAGTCCTGCAGGCTAGAAGTAGTGGCATGGCTTCAACGTGCTCGTGTGTTGCGCCCTACTTCCCATGTGTGCCACCGATTTAGGACAGAGGGATACCCGGGAGAGTGCCGAGAATGTCGGCCCAGGTAAAGGACTTGGGACAGGAGAGGGGAGGACAAGAAGGCGTAAACCTAGTTGATTTCCAGAACAAAGAACCATCTACATACATTGGCTACTTATATAGGCTAATAAGTGAGATGTGGAACAGAGTGGCACAAGGAATGGAGAACAATAAGGTATGAAGAACCATGTGGAGGTATTGTCCACAATGATCAAGAATAGGACAAGGAATGTAGGCAAGAATAGAACAATAAAGTATGGCCAAGGACAAAAGAGTGAGTGAGGATAGAACAATAAGAGTGGCAGAACATAAAACAATAGGGAGTGGCTGAACATAAAACAATAGTGCCACTGCCAAGTGACAACAAAGAGTGAATGCCCTGAAGGTAAGCAGGCAAGGGGAAGGACAGGGAATAACAGAATGACAAAGGATAGAGGGGATGGGATGAGGAAAGTGAACCAAATAATGAACCGAATGTACCGGATCGAGACCATGTACTGGCGAGGGATGCCTTGTCACTGGTGTGTGGGACTAAAGGCAAGGGTTGTTCGGTCGGTACTACCGAGTGAACCAGAGCTTGGTATCCAGGGCTTGACACTGTCTCCACTCGGTGGTGTCTGGATGTTTTAGCCTCGGAGTTGATCGGAGTTTGAAATGGTACTTCGGACTTGGATCAGGCTTCGGAGAAGGTCATCCCCTGACATTATCCTCATCTGACTCTGCATCCCTATCGGTACCAAAGCTCCGCAACGATGGAAGCAACTGGACTGATTATGAGCCTCACATTCGGAGAGCCATGGGTGCAAAAGGTCTTTGAATACATGTTGAAGGAAAGGCCACTGCACCAAAACCATATGTGGTATAGTATAGTAGACTTCCTTGATACAGATTTCAGTCAAGCTCAATTTTAGCTCTAAATTTTGTATATTAAATTTTAAAAAAATTATATTACAGCTAAGAAGTGTCTTGAGAACATTTTTGCTCTATATTATAGGGGCAAAAAAGCTTTTGTTGTGGCAGAGTAAATTATTTTGTAGAACGGGTCACAATGTCACGGGTATAGGTCCTTGATACAAGTGTGACACCTAATTCTCCGTGCATGGAATTTGCGGCCCGGTGTGATTAGTCATCCATTTCTTTGTATTATTAGCATGTTGCATGTCATACTTTGGTAGTCCTAATATCTTTGTGGTCAGATTAAGGTCAATTTAGGTCAAATCCCACTCGGAGTGTTTGTAATTAGCAATTTAAGATGAATAGCTTCTCTAATGTGAACACTCTATGACAAAACCTCTCAGAAAAGTTGAGCAATCACTGATTTAAGATTGTATGTATCAAAATTGAGTAAATTTCAGATGAAAATAAATTCCTCCTAAATGCAATTCTTCTCCCTCCCTTATGTGGTTTGGCTTTAATGTTGCTTATATATAGTAGATTCTTTGTGCAAAACCCTGTATCACTGGAATGAGAATAGACCTTGGAAAATCAATTTGTATCAAGGAGGTATCCTGTATCAAGGAAGTCTACTATACTGTAGTCAATGCCAAAGCTTTGCGTGAATCCTTGAGCTACAATACATGATTTAGCTTTATAGATCCTCCCTTGTGAGTCTCTTTTTTGAACAAATGTCCATCTGCTGCCAACTATGTTAGCACCAGTGGGTGGTTTGACAAGATCCCATGTCTGTTTCTCGATAAGAGCGTTATATTCATCATTCATAGATCTCTTCCATATTGGACTGTCTAAAGCTTCATCGGCATTGACAGGTAGACTAAATTTTTCACCCGTGAATTCATTATTGAGCGATGGTGTCGCGCTAATAGCTAAATCATAGCCGTCCAGATATATTTCTTGTGCTAGCGTACTAAACTGTGCGCTAGTTTCATCACCAGATAATGGTCTTTCTATTGAGTCAGTGGCAGGCCATTCTTGTTGGAGGCATATACACGTGCTCCTTCTCAATGGCTTGCTCTCGCTCGGGCTGGTAGCGGCCTGTTGACCCGGTTGTAAGTTTTTGAGACCGGTATCTGGGGCATATTTCTTTTCATCGCCACTTATTTCTTCGAGCGGAAGATGCGTGGCAGGTAGTGTAGGTGCTGGTGCAACCGGATGTGACGGTTGAATATTTTTGCTTCGTGTGTAGGTGAATTTCGGTGTTTCCTTGGTAGGTACAATAGGAGCTAATTTTGGCCCCTCATTAAAAAGGACATCATGCTCCGTTGTTACCTTCCGGGAGTCTGGCCAATAGATAAAATGACCGTTGCTATGCGTAGAATAACCAATCCACTTGGCATTTTTAGCTCTTGGTGATAGTTTGTCTCCCTGCTTAATTTTTACATAGATATTTCTTCCCCATATGTGTGAATCATGTAAGTTGGGTTTTTTGTGATGGATCATTTTGTATGGCATTTTATCAGGTAAAGCTCGCGTATATGTGCGGTTCTTGAGGTAATTAGCATGTTGCATCGTGTACCCCCATAATGTTTTTGGGAGATCAGACTCAATCAACATGGCACGCATGCATTCTACTAAGGTGCGGTTTAGCCTTTCGGCTACACTGTTTGACTCAGGAGTGTCATGTACCGTTAGCTGGTGTTGCGTGCATTGTTTAGCAAGATAATCCTCAAATTCACTACTAGTGTACTTGCCCCCTCGGTCAGATACGAGCATTTTAATGTGAATGTTCCGTTGGTGAAGTAGCATAGTTTCATAGAGTTTATACTTTTGGAACGCCTGATCCTTTGAATTCATTAGATATAAGACCGATTCCTGGGAATGGTCATCAGTGAATGAGATGTAATAGACCTTTTTATCAATGGTTAGGTGCCTAGCAGGACCCCAAACATCGGTGTAGACTTTATCCCAGGGTTTCTTTGATCTTTCACTCAGCTCTTGGGGAAGAGGTTTGCGTGTCATATTAGACTTGATTCATGCATCACAGGAGACTTTGTCGTCTATTGAACTTGGATTGATGCCTGTTACCATGCCATGTTTAAGTAAATATCTCATAGATTTCTCTGAGATATATCCAAGTCTTTTATGGATCTCCATGGCAGAAAGGCATATGAGTGTGGAATGGGCTGATGTATCGTCATTTAAGTGATATAGACCACAAATTTTTGGGGCTTGCATCAGTATATTACCGAGTGGATTTTAATCATGCATTTTTGATGTGCAAACTCAGTCCGGTAACCCGCGTTGTCACAGCGGCCTATTGAGATTAGGGTGAATGTGATCGACGGCACATAGAGCATATCCTTTAATGTAATTGATGCCCTTTTTCCGTTCACCACTGTATGCAAGATGAGTTGGCCAGATCCTGATGAGATTATGAGCAATTTACAGTAGGTTTGAAGAATTTGTAGGCAGTCTATTTATTTTATCTCCTCAGTGTAGTCAATAACTGAGTGTATATTCGGAAAATATACCTATTTATTTTATCTTACAAAAAGAATAAAGGGAAAATTAGCCTTAAAGGCTTGTACAGTATATTATACAACTCACCTCCTCAGTGTAGTCAATAACTGAGGAGGGAGGCTTGCACGGGTCGTGTTTCACCCGCATATACCCTGCAACCGGCCCTTGACCCTATCGAAGGTTTGAGCCAGGCTGCCGGTTCCAAATCCAGGGAGCTGGCCATGCTAGTCGCGTCGTGCGTGGACAAGCGCCCGTAAGTAGCGTACATAGTAGAACATGAATAACTCCCTCAATATTGAGGGTAGAAATACAAATAAAATTGAGAAAAATCAAGAGTTCAAAGGCGCACAGAATGATACCGAAATTGATATGATATTACAATATATTGAGATTGCTCTCTCAGGGGTGAGATGCAAGTTTGCACCCAACAGATCCAAGGGCTTCAAATACGCCCTTGTTGGCCGCTTGAATCTTGCATGGCTCTGGGAATGCACGATAATATTGTAAGATATTCCAGTGCGGCGTCATGTGTGAACTGGCATCGGTGTCCAATATAACGACCGATCCCGAAGGATTGCTCATCAGAGCCATTGGATCGAAATTATTGAATGTGGTGGACTCTTCATCATCA
>QLPI01002710.1:0-11851 GCA_003314275.1 Chroogomphus rutilus | reverse complement strand
AAGAATATGAAGGCCATGCGAAAATATGTCGTACGTGTGCAGCATGAGCGGAAGAATCAGAATTGCATCAGTCCGGAGAATTGGGAAGTATTAATTCATGGCGGCAAGAGCCTGACGCTTAATTAATCGAGATGGATGTCAAGGCTAGACTTGAAACTAGAGATGCAATGGTGACCAGAGCACTCAGATTGGCTGTCGTCTACCAAACTGCAACGTTGTCAGGTACACCAGTCCCAAAATTAGATCCATCAAATCGATGGGCGCTAATCCGGCTGGTCTGGGGAAACAAAGTTCGGATTTTCCACTATAAGCGCTCTACACCAATTCCAGCCCCAGTAAAATTTCGTACTTTTTCCAATAGATCAGTGAGAGTGGTAGAAACATAGATAGGTGACCCAGTCGAATGAGTGATAACGCGACTGAGAGGATGCCTTGCTTGTAACTTAGTACTTTCTGCGGGATTGGACTTGCACAAAAGAGAGAAGAAAAAAAAAACACGCGAAACGAATAGCGATGTGGAAGAACAAGCGCAGCAAGTGGTGCATACGTGACATAGTATAGCGTCTAGATATCCAGAAGCTTGGCCAGCGTCAAATGTCCCGTTGGCTGCCTTAAATAATAAATGAAAGCTTAAAGTTTATATTGGGCGCCAAACTGCGGAATATTCATTACCCCGGCCTTGAAGAGGTTGGATCTGATTGGTGCCGACCATACTGGTTTCGACTCAGGTTACGAACTCAATGTAAATATGGCGCGAGAAGATTAAACTTAGGCTTTTCACATCCTCCAACACACGTGAATCAAGGTTTTGTAATGTATTATTCAAGAAGACATAATACCCCTGGCGGGGAGCGTGGCAACGCTCCCTGGCACCGACCTCAACGTGGTCCAGCAGTGGCAACACTCGGAACATCGGGCGGTACAACGGCTGAACTGCTTCTGGTGGCCCGAGTAGGCAACTGGGCGTAGTGGGGTCTATAAGACCGAATATGCACCGAAACAAGGGAGGAAGCACCTGTCTGACACCCCACCTCGGGTGAAATTTTACAACCTTGTATATTGAAATGCTCCTGTTGGAGCTCTTAATTCTTAATAAGGGGGCCACTTAGGGGTAGGGTGTCTTGATTTAGAAGAAATCCCAAGGCCCCAGCAAGGGGAGGCTGCTTTGACTTGGAAAATCAGAAAGCAATGGACAAAACTGATACATAGCATAAGCCTGGAGTAACCCCAGTGCAGAGCCAAGTGTAACAAGGCATGAGAAAGTATAAAGCTGTTAGAATCTCACCAGAAAGATGTCTGTTACTTGGTCTTCCAAACTAAGAACCAATTTTCTTTTTCTAGTAATTCTCTTTTTAGCCTTTTCAGCCTTTTCACCCCTTCCAGTCTAGACCCTCACTCATATCATTTTGCTTATTTAGTAAACCACCCTTGCTTGTAATACTTTCCTCACTCAATAACTCCATTGAACCTCACAACAATCTTAGTAACACTTCTGTCAGGGGATGACTGTCAGGCCTCGGTAATCCCGAAGGTACAGGCAGGAACCAGCCAAGTCCTGCAGGCCAGTCGTAGTGGCTTGGCTTCAATGTGCTCGTGCATTGCACCCTACTTCCTGTGCATGCCACTGATTTGGGATGGAAGAGATGCTCGAGGGGATGCCAAGATTATCAGCCCAAATGGAGGACTTCTAAACAGAGGGAGGAGAGCAGGAAGGCATAAATAGTGATTGGCGCAGGTATTGGAAACCCACATGGGTAGCAGGTATGGGTAGCGTGGGTAAGGGTCAGGGTCAGGATTTCCAACCCGGCCCAAACCCGTACCTGCAGGTGGGTTTGACACAGGTTTTTAGTCAGCACTTTGTAAGCAAAATTATTATCTAAGCCCAGCCGCACCCCTGTCATGTGACTGTACTCAAAATCAATATATTTTTGTATTTTAAAAATTCAGAATTTATTTAATATATTTTGTGGCTGATGTAATCGAGGTTCAGCACCAACCTCACTTACATCAGCTTGGTGTCAAACAACTTACACATACCCTCCGTCGGCCTGCCCACTGTGTGACACTACCAACCTTCAACAGATAGACGCTACCACATACCCAATGTCAGTCAAGTAGACCAGATGCTACCACATGATCCATCCCCAAAGTACCACCTCCAGCAATGAGGATTCCGATATCCAGGAGTGTCACATGAAGAATGTGGTGAGGAAGGAGAAGGATGCAGGCATGCAGGAGTGAGGTGAATGCAAGACCAAGACTAAGCACGAGGCAGATGAAGTGAGAGTCGAGTTTGAGCTTGCATTCTCTTGAGGCTGGAGGACTGTGAGTACCTCCATATTATGATGGAGATGAATCTATTCTTATAATCTTTTTTTCCCCTCACAGTTGCATGAGGTTGAGAGCGCACACAGGGCTGCAATGGGTGAAGTCGAGGTGATGCGCTTGAACATGGTGAAGATGGTGTCAAGCTTTGGAAGTGCCGAAGATGCGGACAGGGAGTGGCCAAGTCCTTCAGGCCAAAAGTAGTGGCTTTAGCTTCAACGTACTCATGTGTTGCACCCTACTTTCCATGCATGCCACCAATTTGGAACAGAGGGGATATTCAGAGAGTGCCGAAGGTGCTAGCCTGAGTAGAGGACTTTACAGAGGAAAGGGAAGGTAAGGGGCCTAAGCCTAGTCGATACCCAGAATGAGGAAGTATGTACATGCATGTCCTACTTATATAGGTTAAGAAGTGACATGTGGAATAAGGAATGTGGGACAAAAAGGTATGCAGAGCATGTGGGTGCATTGTCCACAATGAGCAAAAATAGAATGGAGGAATGTAAACGGGGGTAAAACAATAAACAATAGAATAATAGGAATGTGGCCAAGGATAGGACAATAGGGAGTGACCGACTATAAAACAATAGGGTTGTGGCCGAGGATAAAACAATAGGGCTGTGACCGAACAATAAATGAATAGCAATTGTTCCTAAGAGAAATGGGTAAGGGAAGGGATAGGTAATGAGGGAATGGTGATGGATGGAGGGTGTGGGACGAGAGTGGTGAACCATATGATGTACCAAATGTACCAAATGTACCGAGCTGGGGCTGTGAACCAGCAATGGAAGACTTGTCACTGGTGTGTGGGTAAGGGTCAGTTGGTCGGAATTGCTGAGTTGATGGGTACTCGGTACATGTACTTGACAGTATCCCCCCCTTAGTGGCTTAACCCATGAAGCCGGTAGGCAGAGATCGAAAATAGGGTTTGGGATGCCTAAAGTGATGTCACGCAGAGGTTTGGGGTGTAGCGCCCACAATGCATCTTCATCAATCCATTCAACAAATTGCCACACTCCTATCAGTAACCATGAAAAAAATGGGCTACAAAATGGATGAAGATGAGAAGTGTATGGCCAAAATGCAGGAGCAACAGGCCAAACAACAATGGGACTGCAAGGAGGTGGAGGCTGTGCAGGTTGCCGAAGAGGCAGCTAAAGGTGAAGCCAAGACAAAGAAGTGGGAGGAAGAGGAGGCTGAAAGAAAACAGAAAGAGGATGAGGAGGCCATGGCTAAGGTGACTGAGATGAAGAAGCTAGCTGATGACAGGGTGGCTACAGCAGCTGCAAAGGAAGCGGCCAAACAGGCTGCAAAGGAAGCATCCAAACAGGCTGTGGCCATGGTAATGCAGGCGGCTGATGATGAGGTGGCACATCAAGCCAAAGATCTACAGGCCAAAATGGCCATTTGAACAGACATAGAGGTCCTGGAACCAGGAGGTGGGGAGGAGGGTCCCCAGTGCACACAAGTTTATGATGCAATACCCAAAGTGCAGGGTGTTGAGGCTGTGAGGGTTCCCAAAGTCTTGGGAGTCCCAAAGGCTCCAGTGTGGAAGAGGGGGAGAAGCATGGAGGCAGGGTCAAGCACGGGGCCCAGGACAAAGAGAAGAGGAAGGAGTGAATGGCTAGGAGGGGCCAAGGTGAGTGGTGATGTGTTTTATGTGTGTTTTATTGATTTCTTTTTTAAATAGTACAAGGAGACCCCTGGGAAGTGGTCTCCGACCCTCCATCCTCCTTGCAAGGAATGCAAGAAATGGAACCAGGAGTGCAGTGTCCTGGGACTGGGGGCTGCCTGCCGAATATGTAAAAAGCACAAGGTATGGTTCAATCTTGCTGCACCACAGGCCTCGAGGGCAAAAAGTCACCCCTTTATTCAGGAGGATGAGGAGACAGAGGTAGAAAGTGAGAGGGATGATCTGAGTGAGAGGGAATCTCAGGGCAATGAGGAAGAGGATGAGGGGGTGAAGGAACCGCCAAGAAAGAGGCCGAGGTGGGCCTGCACCATGCAGCTGAGCAGGGGGGACACCTATGGTCTAAGTCCCATGGGCTGAAATGCTAGGAGGAAGGCGGGTGGTGGAGCTGCTGGAGGTGCTCCTGAGGGGCCAGGAGAGGATGATTGGCATCCTGCTCCTTATGTCAGAGAGGGATCTGGGAGGTCCCAAGGATGTGGGAGATTTGGGAAGGGAGGAGGATGAGCTGAAGGATGATGAGGATGGAGAGGTGGATGGAAAGGAAAAGGGGAAACAGAGGGAGGATGATGATATGGAGGGGGGTCAGGAGAGTGAGACTCTGAAGTAGTCTCAAAAATATGCAATTTTTTTTTTGACTGAAAAAGAAAAGGTGTGTGAGGAGAAATAACAAGTGAGGCAGGCCGAGATGTTCAGCTTTCCCAGCTGTGGTAAACAGAAAGAACAAAGGGGGTGACAGATGGACTGAAGGATGTCTGGGATGGGTGTGTTCATAATGTTGGAAGTGGAGTGTCTGTATGATTGTAGAAGGGAATTCGGGCAATATGGGAACAGAATGGAGAGGAATTAGGGTCAAGACTGAGGGAATGGAGGAAGTTGAGGATGGGGCAGAGAGTGGAGATGGGTGAAAGGAGGGGGTTTTGGGAGAGGGATGTCTTTGGGAGGGGAGATTGTATAGTTCAAAAGGTTTCTAGCTAGTTGCCACCCCCCCCTTTTAGGTAGATGTCCCATCGTCTACTAAAGGTGTTGGCTTCTAGCCAAGAAGAATGGAAAAGAGTGGTGAAAGTATATAATGTACATATACAGGATGTATAAAACAAGAACGGATGGGGATGGATGGAAGAGACCTTGGCCAAATGTGGCGAGAGGCACCACTGACCATGAGGTCCCAGCTAAAAACTTGCCAGTCATTCTGGTATTCAAGCATGCACAAGGCAGTTGCATTGACTAGGGCTATTGGCAGAGCTTCCAGCGATGGAACAGGATCCTGGGTGAGGCTTTTGGAGCAGTGGCAAGTGCTGACTGGACCGAGGCCATTGGGATGCACCTAAAGGCATTAGTGGCATGACCGAACGTAATACTTCCCAATACCCTGTTAATCAACAGATTATAGCAGGTGAGTGAGTTGTAACCGAATATTGCTGACCGACAGATCTAGTGATGTGACAGATGATAGGTAGACAGAGATGGTCCTGACGGAAGATCTAGTAGACATGTCTATATATTCAGTGATGACCAAATTTAGTAGTACTGGATCGAAAATTCTGAAGGAGAATAAAATAAAGGGGTAACTATGAATGGATGCTGATACGATCAAGCATGCAAGGTAGGTTGCCAAGAATATTTGGCACCCAATCAGATGATGGAAAATTAAAGGAAAATATGGGGACATAGGGGCATTGATCTAAACCTCACTACTAGCATCTGCTGAGTCAATGCAACTCTTGGTATGCTTAGAGGCTAACAGATGGCAGACTAGTCTTTGGTCGCCATTGCTGAGTCCTCAGCATTGACGTCCGAGGCATCAGCTGCCTGTGAGATGGAGTCAGGAGTGGTAGTCGTACAGGCTTTGGTTGCCTTGGGGCATTCGGCGACTTTGTGATTACTGGCAGCACAGAGGAGACACAGGTTATTTTCCATGCATCTTTGTCGTCCGGTTGGGAGAAGCTTGCCATCCTTGCTAAGGGTCTTAGTGTACTTGGGTAGATTGGGCCGAGGCATTTTCCTGTCCTTGTTCTTAGATGTGTCCTTGCTGCTATTATCGTGGCTGTTATTTTGCTGGTGGTTGTCTGAGGTGGATCTGTTGCCAGGCTTGTCCAATTTCATATCTTTCTTTGGCTCATTACTGCCCTCCGCAGACTGTTCAGCCCTTTGTTTCCAATACCTCATGTCGATCCTTTGAACACAATTTCGAAGTTCGTCGAGTGTACAGGGTTTGTCAAAATGGATGAGGCTGTCTTTGATGTGCTTTGGCAGTGCCGTGTATGCCTTGCAGAGGAGAGCGTTGTCATTGTAGTTGACAAAAGCTGCAAGCCTGTAAAATTCCACAAAAACCTAGTGGCTTTGTGGTTGTCCTGCATAGTTAGCTTTTTGAGAGCTATCTCAGCATCGGCTCTTTTGTCCCAAGAGCCGAAATTGATCTGTAACTCATCGATAAAAAGCTCCAAATTGCTGGTCCAGTGGGGTTCTATATTGGGGTTACCTGTCAGGTAGGGCTCAAAACATTCCAGAGCCATTCCTTTCAGGTAGGAGACCATGTAGTTGACTTTTTGCCTATTGTTGGAGAATGAGTTAGGCTGGGTATGGAAATTCATTCTACAAAGGAAGATGAAACCCTTTAACTTCTTTGGGTCGGTCCCATAGAAGGGTTCTGGTTCTCAAATTCTGGCAGCTTGACCATCCTGTCAGTGATTCTGGGCGGTTCTGCCAAGTTTGAGAATGGCATTCAAAAGGTCATTATTGTTGGCCGGGTTTATGGGGGCCCTGGCCCTAGGAGGTGGCCCGGCTTGCAGAGCCTGCCTGGCCTGTGGGGCTGGTCTGGCTCAGGGAGCTTGCCTGGCCTGTGGCGGTACAGCCATGGGCAGAGGGGGTGCAGAGGTGTGGCCACAGGTTGACAGGGTGCAACCAGGGGGTGCAGCTACCAGAGTGCAAGGAGGTTCAGGCGTGTTTGCCTGCTGATGGTGCTAAGGCTGTTCCTTGGTTTTGGCATCTGCACCATAGTGTACCAAACCGGGTTTGTCCTCTGCTAGATGGGGTTCTTGATTGTCATTGTCATAGTCTGCGTATTCGATGTTATCATCGACTACCTCTTCGATGCATGGTTATTGCTTGAAGGGGGAGGCAAGGTGCTGCAGTTTGACTGCTGGCAAGGTGTAACCAATGAGAAGGGGTGGGGTGCCAGTGGCTTCACGCTCCCTTCATTGATTTACTGTGGGGGTGAGCCGATTGTCATCCATGCAGGTGTTGATCTAGTAGGTGGGGGCATAATTGTAAGAACTGATGTGGCACAGAAAGCAGTGTCACTCTGAATATACTGTTATGACTCAGTAAATCCAAGGAGTTGGTCAAGTCCTGCAGACCATTCGAGGTGGCTAGGCTTCAATGTGCTTGTGCATTGCACCCTGCTGTTCCATGTGTGCCACTGATTTGGACAGAAGAGAGCCCCAGGAAGATGCCGAGGGTGTTGGCCCGAGTGAAGGACTTTAGACAGGAGAAAGGTGGACCAGGGGATGTGAACCAAGTTGATATTCAGAGTGAGGAACTATCTACACACATCTGCTACTTATATAGGTTAAGAAGCAAGATGTGGAACAGGGTGGCATAAGGAATGGAGAACAATAAGGTATGAAGAATCATGTGGAGGTATTGTCCACAGTGATTAAGAATAGAATAAGAAATGTAAGCGAGAATAGAATAATGAAATATGGCTGAGAATAAGATAATGAGGGAGTGGACGAGAATAGAACAATGGAAAATGGCTGAAGATAAAACAATAGGGCCGTGACCAAATAATGAAGGAATAATAAGTGTCTTAAGGAAAATGGGTAAGGGAATGGATGGGGAATGAGAGAATAGTAGAGGATAGAGGGGATGGGATGAGAGGAGTGGTCCTGTCAAGTCCACTATACCATGCTCTGATTTACTTGACAGTGCAGACCGACTGACCCTTACCCATATCATCCCTCACCAGTGCACGGTCTTGGCTTGGTATATTCGGTTCATTATTTTGGTTCACTACCCCTACCCCACCCTTCTATTCTCATTATTCTTCTATTCCCCATCCTTCCCTCTGCCCATTTACCCCCGGGCATTCACCGCTCATCTATAGCCTGGTCAGGCCCTATTGTTTTATATTCAGCCACCCTCTATTGTTTTACTTTTCCTCACACCCTCACTCGTTTATCATCGGTCATGTTTCATTGTCTTATTCTCGTTTACATCACATTGTTCTTTTCTAGATCACTGTGGACAATACTCCCACATGGTCTCCATACCTTATTCTTTTCTCCATATCTTAGGCCACCCTTATCTACATTCCGCCTCTTAGTCTATATAAGTAGCGAATGCATGTACATATTTCCTCAGTCTGAGTATCAACTAGGTTCATGCCTTCCTGCTCTCCTCCCTCTGTTTAGAAGTCCCCACTTGGGCCGATACTCTCGGTGTCCTCTCAAGCACCTCTTCCGTCACAAATCAGTGGCACGTACAGGAAGTAGGGCGCAACGCATGAGCACGTTGAAGCCAAGCCACTCCAGCTGGCCTGTAGGACTTGGCCAGCTTCTGACCGTACCTATTACCAAGGCCTGACAGGTCCAGATAATGTACTGGATGTGCTGAGCCGAGACTGCATGATAGTGAGGGATGATATGGGTGAGGGTCAGTCGGTTGGTATTGCCGAGTGAACTGGGACTCAGTATCGTGGACTTGACAAATTGCTTGAACATATAGATAGTGAGTTCAAGTAGCTGTCAGGGGAGTGCCACCTTATTCCCTTTTCTTTTTTTTCTTCCTCTTATTTCCTTTGTTTTCCTTATCCCTTTTGCTTATATTACTTCTTTAATCATTTCTTTATCTTCCCTCTTTATATTTTTACTGTAATCCTATCTCCTTTGTCTTCTTTTGTCTTCTTTGCTGGCTGTGACAGGTTTGTTATGTCACAGTCACAGTAGCTATACAGTTGCTGCTTAGGTACGGAGGTCCTTAGTTCTTTCTCTTCTGGACCTCCCTACCAGGTAAGGAGCTCACATGTATCTAGCTACATTGTCCTTTATATATTTACTTCTGGACCTCCCTATCAGTGTCTGAAAGTGTCTGTGGGTAAACTTAGGGTTCAAGTCCCTAGATTAGGCCCTGGGTAGGTCACAGGGCTGTGGTTTCCCACTGTTGGCCTTCCAGCAGATGCTAGAATCAGTCTTAAGTAGGTTTCCCTTACAGTAGTGCCTGGAAACTATGCAGAGCAGAATCAATGGATTGATTACCAATTGATCAATTCTGATACATATAATTACTAGGCAGTACTCAAGACCTAAATCAAATATTAATGAGTCACTAGTACCTTGGTCTTGGCTCAGTACATTTGCTTTACACAATCAGTCCACCACATCCTCTATTCTACTTTGTTTCATTTATTCTTTTATGTTCAATTTGCCTCACTTTGGTATGTTTCACTTATGTCTGGTCATACATGTCCACTCTCCATATGTCAGGTACCAGTACTGCTGATGATGCATGGGCCGAGCACTATTGCAATAGTGCTGACTTCACGATGCTGGCAGGAATTGGCCAAGTCCTGTAGACCGATCAGAGTGGCTTGGCTTCAACGTACATGTGTTGTGCCCTACTCTCTGTGCATGCCACTAATTTAGAACAGAAGGGAAACCCAGGAGAGTGCTGAGAGTGCTGGCCCAAGTAAAGGACTTTAGACAGGAGGAGGAAAGACAAGAAGGCATAAACCTAGTCAATATTCAGAGTGAAGAACTATCTACATACATTTGCTACTTATATACATAGGTTAAGAAGTGAGATGTGGAACAGGGTAGCATAAGGAATGGAGAACAATAAGGTATGCAGAGAATGTGGAGGTATTGTCCACAATGATCAAGAATAGAATAAGGAATGTAAACAAGAATAGAACATTGAAGATAAGATAATAAAAGTGTGGCCAAGAATAGGATAATAGAAAGTGACCAAATATAAAACAATAGGGTCATGTCAAGTACACGTACCGAGACCCAGTAATTCGGCAGTGCCAACCAAGCAGCCATCCTATGTCCACATCCAAGTGTCCACGCCGCATGCATATCACTTGGTACGCCAGTCTCGGCTCGGCACATCCACCACCCACATTCTCCATCTATTACCCCTCACATACTCTATACAACTCACCACCCATTAATCCCACCACACCTACTCCTCATTCCTCGATCTGCCTCACCTCAGGACTTCCTGTCCTTGTTTTATCTTCAGTCGCAACCATTGTTTTATAGTTGGGCACCCCATATTGTCCTATCCTTGGCCAAATTTCTATTATTCTATCTTTTATTGTTCCATTCCTGTTTGCATTCCTTCATTCTAATTTTACTCATTGTGGACAATACCCACATGCTCTGCATACCTTATTGTCCCACATTCCTTATTCCACATGTCGCCTCTTAAAACTATATAAGTAGGGCATGCATGTACATAGTTCCTCATTCTGGGTATCGACTAGGCTTAGGCCCTTCTACCTTCTCCTCCTCTGTTAAGTCCTCTACTTGGGCCAGCATCCTCGGCATCCTCCCGAGTATTCCATCTGTTGCAAATCAGTGGCACGCATGGAGAGTAGGGCGCAATGCACGAGCATGTTGAAGCCAAAGCCACTACTTCTGGCCTGTAGGACTTGGCCATTCCCATCCAACACCTTGGCATTCCCAAAGCTTGACAGGTCATGGCTGAGGATAAAACAATAGTGAAATGTCCCAAGATGAGACGGGCTAAGAAATAAGATGTAGATGGGGTGGGATTAATGGATAATGAGTGAAGGACGAGTGGATGATGGATAGGAATGAGGAATGTGGATGGTGAATGTGCCGAGCCAAGACCAATGTACCAAGTGACATGTATGCAGTTTAGTCACTTGCACACGGAAATAGACTGATTGTCTGGTTAGCACTGCCAAATTACCAGGTAGTCAGTATGTGTACTTGACACCATGTCTTGTTTCCATGTCTTTTTATTTTATTTTACATTTCTTATACTACCTTATTCCATATCATGGTCATCAATCCCCATTGCTTGACTATATAGTTCATGCATGTATTCTCTGTTCAGAATATCAACTAAGATCTCCTAGGTTACTATCTTCTCTAAGTTAGCATCCACATTTGGTATCAATACTTTTGGTCCTCTTCTAAACACCATCCAAAATACAGTGGCATCAGGGATAGGAGGGTGTACATTAAAGCCAAGCCACATCCACTCAGCTCATAGTACTGCCAAACTGTCAAGTCCACAATACTGAGCTCTGGTTCACTCGGCAATACTCACCGACTGACCCTTACCGATTCAACCCACACACCAGTGACAAGTCATTCCTCACTAGTACATGGTCTTGGCTCGGTACATTTGGTACATCATTTGGTTCACTCTCCCTACCCCATCCCTCTATTCTTTATTATTCCTTCATCCCCCATCCTTTTCCTTACCTGTTTCCCTTCAGGATAATTGCTATTCACTTATTATTCGGTCACGACCCTACTGTATTATGCTCAGCCAATTTTCCATTGTTCTATTCTCACCTACTCTCCCATTATTCTATTCTTAATCATTGTGGACAATACCTCCACATGATTCTTTATACCTTATTGTTCTCTATTCCTTATGCCACCCTGTTCCACATCTTGCTTCTTAACTTATATAAGTAGTGAATGTATGTAGATAGTTCTTCACTCTGAATATCGACTTGGTTTACATTCTCTAGTCTTCCCTTCTCCCATCTGAAGTCCCTTACTTGGGCCGACACTCTCGACACCCTCCCGGGTCTTTCTTCTGTTGTCAAGCACCGTACATACTGACAGGCCT
>QLPI01002708.1:0-18720 GCA_003314275.1 Chroogomphus rutilus | reverse complement strand
GGTCCGTAACGGGGCCGAAGACCGAGATCGGGATCGGACGGACTACGGACGGAGACGGAGGCACCGGGGGTTTAGGGTAGGTCACGGAATAGATCAATCCGGTCGCTGAGGTGTTCGAGGTCGAAGGGACTTGGCTTCAACTTATGTGTTGCGCCCTCCTCGATCGTCTGTCCCTAATTTCGGAAAGGAGGCGGGAGTTTACCGGAAATGAATCGGAAACTGGGAGGGGGAAACTAATTCGATATTCGTACTAGCGAACAGTCCAGTCGACTGTGAGACTATATACATGTAACACTCTTTGTACTATCTTTAGCCGGTCATAGAACAAGGGAAAAGGAAGTACAAGGGTGTCAATATAAAGGAGAGAACAAGGGAGTGAGGTACGCGATGATCCTGCGCGTCGGTTATCGATCGTGTCGGAACCTTGACTTTCGGAGTATTCGGAGGTTCGGATTTGGGCTACGGGGGGTCGGAATCGGGGGGTCTCGGAAAATACTCCGGATATTCGGAAATCGGTTGTTCGGGCTCTGGTCGATCGGAAAGGTCTCGGAAACGGTGTGGGTGGTTGTGGGGGTTACTGTGGGTTTGTTTGAGGGCATGGGCTATAACAAGAAACATGTATATAAGACACCAGTCAACTGAACTATTTGCCAGTGTTAAATCTGCGTGTTGGCGCTTAGCTAGAGGCTTCTGGAAGGGTTTCTGGAGGGTTCCAAATCGTTTCCAAAGGAGGGGTTCATACTCCGGGGACGGAGGGACTAAGGGTCGTGGACTCGGGATCAGAATCGGAATGAGGACAGAAGTCGGGAAGTGCCGGGGGCCTTAGGACTGTTCTTGGTATAGGGTGGTATGAGTAGTTCGAGGTCGCAGGGACTTGGCTTTAACTTATGCATTGCGCCCTCCTTGATCATCTGTCCCTAATTTTGGAGAGTCGGAAAGTTTACCGGAACTTAATTAAAAATTATGATGCAGAATTAAGTCGATATTCGTACTGGCGAATAGTCCAGTCGACTGGTGACTTATATACATGTATCTAGTCTTGTACTATCATTTACCAAGTAAAGACAAGGGGGGAAGAGAGTACAAGGGGCCATATAAAACAAAGAACAAAGGAGTGAGGTACGTGATGATCCTGCGTGTCATCTATCAAAGGAGTGGAACCTTGACTTCGGAATCTTCGGAGGTTCGGAAACACGGAACCTTGGAATGGTACATCGGGAATCCGGAAATTGGTTATTCAGTCTTTGAGCGATCGGAAAGGTCCCAGAAACGGTGTGGGAGGTTGTAGGGTTTAATGTGGTTTTATTGGTGGCATGGGCCATAACAGTATCCCTCCACTAGGACCAAGCCCTCGAGGTCCTAAGCTTAATCTTGCCATGAATTGAGTGGAGAAGAGCGTGGGACTATTTTTTAGGCATATTGGGACATAATAGGTGTTTTTTCCAAGCACCCGTCTGATGCATATATAAGGAGGCCTTTCTCCTCTTCTTGAGTTCCTTTTCCCACCTTTACCCATGTCCAGATTCGAACAGGATATTGAAGCGGAGGTTTTGGAGCAGGTGCGTGCCTTCAAGGTAAAGTGTGCGAAAGAGATTCACTTGATGAGGGCAGAGGGGGCATGGAAATTGGAGGCTGCTCCGGATATTGGAAAAGGTCTGAGGGGTGAAGTCCGAAGGTCAGGGGAGAAAATGAAGGGGGCAGATTGGAGGGGAAGGGGGGAGGGGAAGGAACAAGCCTTGGAGCACAATGCTCGGGCTCTAGAGTCCACTCTTCTGGCTAGTCAGGCGGACAAAGAACCAGAGGATTTACCCTCCTGGGGGGGTTTTGCCAGACCATCGGGATCTGAAGACAGGGATGGTCTGCGTCCGGACACTGAGTCCAAGGAGTCTTCGGATGGTGGTGACCCCTTGGATGCAGAGTCTTCTTACTCATCCTCTGGGGGCAATCCAGGGGGTGAGGAGGATGTCCATCTCACGCCCTCAGTTGGGGTGAGCACCATTGCTTGGGACGCGGAAAGGACGTGTCAGAGACGTCTTGAGAAGGACACTTGAATTTTGGGGGTGAAAAAGGCCTTCGAGAATCAGATTGCTCGGGATGCATGGGCGGCCGGGAAGGAGGTGGGTCTCGGACCCTTCGAATCCACTTGGCGGTCATTGATTAAACATTGGCCTGACCTTTACCAGGTCGCCGGTCCAGGGGTTCCTCCTATGCTGAGGTCGGACCCTTGTGATAGGTGTTGCAAGCGTAATGATCCATGTACGTAGACTACGTTGGCCAAAACTTGCATTCCCTGTCAGAAGAGCCGGGTGAAGTGTGTGGTTGGTAGTGTGTCGGTCGTTAAGGGGTCGACCATGAGAAAGAGGAGGCGGGAGGAGACAGAGGTCCCCGAGGTGTCCTCTTTGAAAAAATTAAAGTTTGAGGTACTGGTCCCTCCCCTTCCGAAAAGCAGGGGTGACGCGAATGGTGACCTTCTGAGGGAAATTAGGGACGGTGTTTTTTCCCTCATCGTTGCCCTAAACAGGATAGTGGATGCTTCCAAGGTGGCAAATGCCATCAAGTCAGATGGTCAGAATCGTTCCACAGGTGTGGGGGGACACGGTGGACCCTCCTGGGCTCATCGGGTGGTGGCAGGTCGGTTGATTCCAATATGTGGTGTGGGGAAGGCTGCTTCCAAGAGGAAAAGGACTTCTGGGGGAGCGGGTTTGGCACATGGTGCGGGAGATGTGACACCCAGAGCAGGGCGTTCTACCAAGCAGGTGGCCCTGGAGTGTGATGCGGAGGGCTCAGCACTTGTGACAGGATGACCTACTGAAGACATGGTTTCAGGGGCTGTGGCACTGGCAATGGAGTTGCTTCCTGAAGCGGTGGCTCTGGAGGTTGTGGCATTGACGGTGGGGCTGGTTTCAGAAGTGGTAGTCCCAGGGTTGGAGTTGAGCGGTGGGGAGGGCGGGCAAGGGATTGATTACTTCCATCAGCCGGATCCCTCTGATCCCAACGAGGCACATGCCTTGTTTTATGGCGATGACTGATGATGTGTGGGGTTGTGGTGTTCATGGTGATCGTAGCATTCATTCTACCGGATTTGTCACTTTGGACAGAGGTGTGTCGTCGGGATTCGGGAAATGTTCTGCAATTTAGTTGAATCGTGTTGATTAGTTTAGCTTGTATTAATATTCTAACAAGAAGGGTCTAGTTCTAAGAGAATCTACATAGTACCGTTAGTCTAAGGGATGGTACGGGGTTCCACGGTGACCAGGATTCTTCCTGAGCAGAGTTTTTGGAGGGTCGGATTGAGCACTGAGTAAAGACTGCTGGCTCCATATTGCCAAGAATCAGTTAGGATAATCTAAACGAGTAGTACTCAATGCCCTGTCGATCAACAGATCATAGTGGGTGAGCGTATGGTCCTTGCAACTAAAATTCTGATGGGGTTTGGAGGGTCAGATTTGGAGGGTCAGAGTTTGGAGGGTCAGATTTGGAGGGTCAGAGTTTGGAGGGTCAGATTTGGAGGGTCAGAGTTTGGAGGGTCGGAGTTTGGAGGGTTGGAGTCGGAGTGTTTCTGCAGAAACGGGTCGAAATCTTTCAACAATTGGTTACGGAGGGTCATATTCCTGAAAAGTTTGGATGTATTGTTTTGTTTTACGTCCTTAGGCATAGTTGGTGTTCAATGCAAACAACTGGTGCCAGAGTCGGGAGCCTAACTTCTTATTCCTTGGTTTCCGAAGCGTCTGATGTCTCAGACTCTTCTTCAACCTCTTCCATCACGGAGGCTGCGTGCCCTTTAGTGACTGTGGTGGTGGATCTTAGGCATTCCTTGGCTGAGTGGCCCCATCTGCCGCAGAAGAGGCAGAGGTTTTGTTCAAAGTGGCGTTGCCGTTCTTGCGGTGTAAGTTTTCCATCTTTTCTGATTTTGGATGAAATATCCGTGGTAGTCCTGCTGCCACTAGATGGGGTTGCGGATTGGCCTACATTGGCTGTCTTATTGCCCATGTTAGGGGCCGAATACGTGGTCACAGGGGTCCTCCCTCTGTCGTAGGGGCAGTCGAAGTTCCGGGTGGAGGGGGGCTCTCTGGCGATTTCCAATCGTCGCTCCCAGTAGCAGGTGTCGATGGATTGGGACAGGAGACAGAGTTGGAGCAGGGAGTGGGGCTTTCCTACTCTAGAGACCTCATCCTTGATAAAGTGTAGCGTCGCCCCAGTGGATGCGGGTGGCTAGTCGATTGAATTCGACTACATATTTCGTAATGGGCTGGTTATCGTGCATGCAGAGGGTCTCAAGGTCTGCTTTGGCCTCTCCTTCTGGGTCGTGGGGGCCAAAGTTAGTTTTGAGTTTGTTTACAAACTCCTCATAGTCATGGAGCCAGTCTGGCTCATCGGGGGCAGAGAGGGCTGGTTCGAACCAGTCCAGGGCAGTACCGGTCAGGTACGACAGTACGTAGGTTACCTTGGCACTTTCGGTATCAAAGGCGTCAGGGTGGTCACAGAAGTTCAGTCTACATTGCACTAAGAAGGCTTGTAGTTTCCTTGAATCAGATCCATCAAAAGTATCCGGATCCCAGACCTTGGCAGCGTGGGGAGCTGATCTTCTGGGGCTGGCTAAGTTGCTTGCCAGCATAATGAGGGCCTGAGTGAGGTCAGGCACAATGTTGGGTCCTAAGGTGGGGGCCCCTCCCGGGTGTGCAGGAGGCAGCGGTGCTGCGGCGGGTGGTGCAACATGGGGTTGGGCGATGGGGGGTGGTGCAGCAAATGGGGGTACGGCGGGTGGTGTAACGAGTGGTGGTGCTACGGGCGGTGGTGCCGTGCGCGGAGGTGCAAAGGGTGGTGGTACGTAGGGGGGTGCCGACGAGTCTGACGGTGCTGCTGTGGATGGTCCAGAACTGGACTGTATCTCCGATGGCGATGATTGTTGAGTCACCGGGGGGTGGTTCACGAGGAACGGGTTGGTCAAATTTGAATGCAGGTGTTAATCTGCGTCCAAGAATCTGGAGTTGGAAGAGGGCTCCAGGAGGTGTGCTGGGGTCTGAGGCATCTGAAAACTTGGTCTGGGGACGGGCAGTTCTTGGGGGACAGATGCATGACAGGCAGACGCCTGGGTGATTGTCTGCATGGCTTGCAAACATGTGATAGGTCTCATGCTTAATGACAATCAGAAGTGTAAGTATGAATATACTGTTAAATCTGCGTGTCGGCGCTTAGCTAGAGGCTTCCGGAAGGGTTTCTGGAGGGTTCTGAATGGTTTCCGAAGGGGAGGTTCATACTCCAGGGATGGAGGGACTAAGGGTCGCAGACTTGGGATCGGAATCAGAATGAGGATGGAAGTTGGGAAGCGCCAGGGGCCTTAGGACTGTTCTCGGTATAGGGTGGTACGAGTGGTTTGAGGTTGCAGGGACTTGGCTTCAACTTATGTGTTGCGCCCTCCTCGATCGTCTGTCCCTAATTTTGGAGAGTCGGAAAGTTTACTGGAACTTAATCGGAAACTACAATGCAGAATTAAGTCAATATTTATACTGGTGAATAGTCCAGTTGACTGGTCACTTATATACATGTATCTAGTCTTATACTATCTTTTACCGAGTAAAGACAAGGGGGGGAAGAGAGTACAAGGGGCAATATAAAATGAAGAACAAAGGAGTGAGGTATGCGATGATCCTGCATGTCGTCTATCAAAGGAGCGGAACCTTGACTTCGGAATCTTCAGAGGTTCAGAAACACGGAACCTCAGAATTGTGCATCGGGAATCCGGAAATTGGTTATTCAGTCTTTGAGCAATCGGAAAGGTCCCGGAAACAGTGTGGGGTTTAATGTGGTTTTATTGGTGGCATGGGCCATAACAGCCAGTATGAATATCGACTGAATTCTGCGTTGTAGTTTCCAATTCAGTTTCGGTAAACTTTCCCACTTTCTGAAATTAGGGACAGATGATCGAGGAGGGTGCAACATATAAGTTGAAGCCAAGTCCCTGGGACCTTGAACCACTCGAACTACCTAATACCGTAAATAGTCTTAGACCCCCCCAGCACTTCCTGTCTTTCTGCCCCTTTCCGATTCCATCCAAGAACCTGCGACCTCTAGTCCCTCCACCTCCAGAGTACAAACCCCCTCTCGGAAACCATTTGGAACTTCCAGAAACCCTTCTGGAAGTATCTAGCTAAGCGCCTGACATGCAGATTTAACAGATAGAATAATAGAAATGTGACCAAGGATAGGACAATAGAGAGTCCCTGACTATAAAACAATGGTTGCAACTGAAGATAAAACAAGGACAGGAAGTCCCAAGGTAAGGCTGATCGAGGAATGAGGAGTAGGCATGGTGGAATTAATGGATGGTGAGTGGCATAGAGAATGTGAGGGGTAATGGTTAAGGAATGTGGGTGGTGGATGTGCCAAGCCAAAACTGGCATACCAAGTGATGTGCATGTGTCATGGACACTTGTATGTGGACATAGGATGACTGCTCAGTTGGCACTGCCGAATTACCAGGGTCTCGGTACGTGTACTTGACAGTATCCCCCCCTTAGCGGCTGAACCCATGAAGCTGGCAGGTCGGAGATTGAAATTAGGGTTTGGGATGCCTAAATGTGATGTCACATGAAGGTTTGGGTATAGCGCCCAGACGTGCTTTTCTTCCCCTATCAAAATGTGTACAACCCAATCAACAAATGGGCTACGAAACCAACAAAGATGAGAACGGATGGCCAAGATGGAGGAGCAGCGGGCCAAACAACAATGCAACCATAAGACAGTGGAAGCTGGTCAGGCTGCCAAAAAGGCAGCAAAAGCCGATGCTGAGGCGAAGAAGGTGGATGACGAGGAAGCCGAGAAGAAATGGAAGGAGGATGGAGAAGCCACGGTCAAGGCAAAGGCGATGATCAAGTTGGCCAAAGAGAGGGAAGTAGAGGCAGCTGCAAAAGAAGTCACCAAGAAGGTTGCAATGGAAACAACCGAGTAGGCTGTTAGCAATACGGCCAAACAGACTGGGGGTGTGGGCAACCGGGCAATAGATGAGGGGTTGGGTTGTCAGGTGGAGTGTCGACAGGATGAAACGGTCACTTGGACAGGAGTACAGGTCCCTGAGCAGACAAGTGTTTGGGGATCCCCAGAACATGTCCCAGACCTCAAGATGACAACCCAAGAACAGGGTGCTGATGATGTGAGGACTCCCAAAGTCTCAGGGGTGCTGAGGGTTCTAGTTCAGAAGAGGGGTAAGAGGATGGAGGCAGGGCCCAGTAAAAGGCCAAGTAAGAGAGGGCAGGGAAAGAGTGAGAGGCCAAGAGGGGCCCAGGTGAGTAGTAGTTGGTTACTCATGTGTTTATTCCTGACTTGTTTTAATCCAGCCAACCCAGGAGTGGTTGCCATCTCTTCATCCACCTTGCAAGATGTGCAAGGGACTTTGGGATAACTGTGAGGTACCAAGGATAGGGGCTGCATGTGGTCGGTGTAACGTACTGAAGGTGGGATGCTCCTTTGCAGCCCCTCGGCAACAGAAAGCCAAGAGCCATAAGGAGATCAAGTCAGAGAGTGGGGAGGAGAAGATGGAGGAGGAGGATGAGGAAGTGGAGGAGCCACCGCAGAAGATGCCAAGGCGGGCCTGCACTATACAGCCAAGCAGGAGGACACCCATGGTCCAAGTCCCATGGGCCAAGCCAATGGGAGGAAGGTGGGTGGTGGAGCTGCTGGAGGTGCTCCTGATAGGTCAGGAGAGAATGATTAGGATCCTACTGCTCATGGCAGAGAGGGATATGAGAGGTTCCAAGGATGCAGGAGATTTGGGACAAGAGGAGGATGAATTGAAAGATGATGGGAATGGTCAGATGTATATGGAGGGAGGGAAAGGGAAAGGGAAACAGAAGGAGGAAGATGAGGATATGGGAAATGAAGATGAGACTTGAAGTAGTCTCTACTTAATAAATGGATTTTTTTCAAAGGCTGAAAGAAAAGATAAAAAGTAAAAGGTATGTTAGGGAAAAATAAGTCAGGTGGGCCGAGATGTTCGGCCTTCCCGGCTGTGGTAAACAGTAAATGGGAGGAAAGAGAGGTTGATGGTGGAATGAGGGGATGTATTTGGGAGTAGGAGTAATCATAAGGTCATGAGTGGAGTGTTGGGATGATTGTGGAGGGAATTCAGGATGATGTAGGGGTAGGACTGAGGGAACAGAGGAAGTGAAGGATGGGACAGAGAGTGGAGATGTTTGAATGGAGGGGTTTTTAGGGAGAGGGATGTCTTCGGGAGGGGAGATTGCATAGTTTGAAGTATATCTAGCTAGTCACCACCCCCCCCCCCTTTTAGGTAGATGTCCCACCATCTACTAAAGGTGTTGGCCTCTAGCCGAGAAGAATAGAGAAGAGTTGTAAGGGCATATGATGTGCATATACGGATCAAATGAACAAGAACAGATGGGGATGGACAGAAGAGACCTTGGCCAAATGTGCCAAGTGGCGCCGCTGACCGAGAGGTCCCAGCCAAAAACTTGCCAGCCATTCTGGTATACAAGCATGCACAAGGCAGTTACATTGACTAGGGCTATTGGCAGAGCTTCCAGCAATGGAACAGGATCCTGGGTGAGGCTTTTGGAACAGTGGCAAGTGCCAACTGGACCAAGGCCATCAGGACGCACCTAAAAGTGTTAGTGGCATGATGGAGCGTAGTACTGCCCAATTAGGGAAATGCACGGGTCAGGCCAACCTGCATGGGTCACCGGGTCAGGTGTCCTTGGGTGTGGGTGTGGGTCAAGCTGTGAGCACCCATGACCTGGGCCCAACCCGGGGTGTCAACTCTGACACAAACGCAACTTACATGTACACACACATGCCAACACAAATGCAATGCCTCAAACACGATAAAAGCACTGTATGCGCACGCAACACCATGAACACAATGAACGCGCCGTACAAGTTGTACACACTGATGCGCCGTACAAGTTGTACACACTGATGCGCCGTACAAGTTGTACACACTGATGCGCCGTACAAGTTGTACACACTGATGCGCCATACAAGTTGTACACACTGATGCGCCGTACAAGTCGTAGGTGCCATATGCGCCGTATGTGTCATACATGCCGCACGTGCCGTACGCATCGTACATGCCGCACGTGCCGTACGCATCGTACATGCTGCATGCGCCATATGCATCGTACATGCCGTATGCGCCGTATGCATCATACACGCCGTATGCACTGTACGTGTCGTACGTATCATATGCGCCATACACGTCATACGCACTGTATACGCCGTACGTGCTGTATGCATGTGGGTGCGGCGCACACCCGACACCCATCGACCCATGGGAAAAAACCCATGGGTTGACGGGTTTGGGTTTCCCATGGGTCGGGTGCGGGTCACCCACATTTGACCCGTGGGTGACCCATGCCGTTCCCTATGCCCAATACCCTGTTAATCAACAGATTATAGTGGGTGAGTGAGTTGTGACCGAATATTGCCAACCGACAGATCTAGTGATATGACAGATGGTGTAGGGGAATTGGGAATGTCCCCTATCATTTCTAGTCATTTTTTCGAGCTTAACCAGTCTGCATATGTCCAAACCTCTTCCAACAAAAATATTCACTTAAAACTGCCATATCTTGGTAACAAAAAATATAATAATATTTTTGGCAGGCAAATCAAGAGTGAAATACCTCTAGTAATTAACTCTTGATTTGCAAGAAGATTGAGCCAATGGATAATCATAAAAATATGTATATTTTCACCTATCTATGTATGGATCTGCAAGCCACAACAACTATGGAACCAATACTCAAACATATGAAAAGGGCTCAATTTTCTGGCTCAAGTTCTCAGTCCACAATGTATAACAAATTCCTGGACTTATATAATACTAATTACATAAACAGTCAGTCCAAAAGCATGGATTACATAACATTAGTATTTCGTGACATGACCAGTCATGAAAGTACCAGTCGTAGGAACCTTATATTTCTTTTATTGTAAAAGTAGTTACAATGGTGACACAATGACTCTACAGATTTCTAAGGCATGCCAACACTTTCTGAACACCTCCACAACCTTGATGAAGGGATTTTATCAGGAGATTACATAATTAGCCTAGAATTAGTATAAAAGAAGCTAGTTATGTAGTGTAAAATAACAATCATTTTTCACCCACATCAATCCACAGGATTAAGCAAGTGCCAGCAGCACTCTCATAAGTAGACTGAAGTCTTCTTAAGTAACTGTTCTGAAGACCAGAAGCTACACTCTACAATGAGTCTGAAGACTTGTTGATTAGGTTTATTCCGAAGAGTAAACTTTAACCTTGCTACCGAAGTGGCAGGTTACCCTCATAACCTAAATCCATAAAAACTGAGAAAGAACTAAATCAACTAAAAAATAGAAAAGTGGAAATAAATCTAAACCAGTCTAGAACTAATAGTTTAACACTCTTAAACTATTAATTCTATATGTAACAGACAAGACACCTGACAAGACCCCCCTTAAATATTCTCTTTGGACAAATGACCCAGATCAGAATCAATAAAGACATTTTGCACAGCTATGAGAGATTTCATTAAATCTTTATTGCAATACTCTTGTGATAACAGACTAAGTGAATCTCCAGAGTATAATTTCTTAATTGGGTTCTCCATTAAAATAGCCTGTGCAGGTGTATTTTGTTGTCCTCCTGTATCTTGTCGGAGAACTTGACTTGCCTTGGTTCACACCAAAGTTTTGTCACATCTTCTTGGGTTTCAAAACAGATGGATGGTTGGACTGAGATTGTCTGGACGGAAGATCTAGTAGGCATGTCTATATATTCAGTGATGACCAAATTTAGCAGTACTAGATCAAGATTTGTAAAGAAAAATAAAGGGGTAGCTGTGAACAGATGCTGACATGGTCAGCATGCAAGGTGGTTTGCCGAGGGTATTCGGTACCCAAATCAGATTGATGGAAGGAATTTAAAAAATGAAAAAAATAGGAAGACATAGCAGCATTGATCTGAGCCTCACTACTGGCATCTGCCAAGTCAATGCAACTCTCGGTGTGCTTAGAGGCCAATAGGTGGCAACCTAGTTCTCGGTTGCCATTGCTAAATTTTCAGCATTAGCATCCGGGGCATCAGTTGCCTGAGGGATGGAGTTGGGAGTGGTAGTTGCACAGGTTTTGGTTGCTTTGGGGCACCTGGCAATTTTGTGATTTTTTGGGGCACAAAAGAGACACAGGTTGTTGACTATGTATCTCTGTTGTTCAGTTGGGAGGAGCTTGCCATCCTTGCCAAGGATTTTGGTGAACTCGGATTGATTGGACTGGAATTGTTTACTGTCCTCGTTCTTTGACATGTTTTTGTTACTGCTATTATTTCGTGAGGGCATAATCATAAGTAAGGCATGGGAAGTAGTTTGATTCTGGGTATACTGTCAAGCTTTAGGAACGCCGAGATGTCGGACAGGAATGGTGTCAAGGTTCAGTTACTGACGAACCTCAGTACTGCCGAAGGGTGTCGGGCAGACAATGGCTAAGTCCTGCAGGCCAAGAGTAGTGGCATTGGCTTCAACGTACTCGTGTGTTGTGCCCTACTTGCCATGCATGCCACCGATTTGCAACAGACAGATACTTTGGAGGATGCTGATGATGCCGGCCCAAGTCGAGGACTTAACAGAGGGGAAGAAGGTAGAAGGGCCTAAGCCTAGTCGATACCCAGAATGAGGAAATATGTACATGCATGTCCTACTTATATAGGTTTAAGAAGCGACATGTGGAATAAGGAATGTGAGACAACAAGGTATGCAGAGCATGTGGTTATTGTCTACAACGAGTAAAATTAGTATGAAGGAATGCAAAACGGGGATAAGACAATAAAGGATAGGATAATAGAAATGTGGCAAAGGATAGGACAATAGGGAGTGGCCGACTATAAAACAATGGAGTCACAGGCGAGGATAATACAAGGACAGGAAGTCCTGAGGTGAGATGGACTGAAGGGTGAGGACAAGGAGTATGGATGGTGGATGCACCAAGCCAAGACCGGTGTACCAAGTGTTATGCATGCGGCGTGGACACTTGGTCGTGGATATAGGATAGTTGCTCAGTCAGCATTGCCGAGTGGACGGGTCTCGGTACATGTACTTGACAAATGGCCAAGTCCTGCAGGCTGGAAGTAGTGGCTTTGGCTTCAATGTACTTGTGTGTTACGCCCTACTCTTCCATGTGTGCCACTGATTTGCAACAGATGGGATACTTGGGAGGATGCTAATGATGCCAGCCCAAGTAGAGGACTTAACAGAGGAGGAGAAGGTAGAAGGGCCTAAGCCTGGTCGATACCCAGAATGAGGAAATATGTACATGCATGCCCTACCCATATAGGTTTAAGAGGTGAGATGTGGAATAAGGAATGTGGGACAATAATGTATGCAGAGTATGTGGGTATTGTCCACAATAAGTAAATTTAGAATGAAGGGATGCAAACGGAAATAGAACAATAAAAGATAGAATAATAGAAATGTGACCAAGGAAAGGATAATAGGAAGTGCCTAACTATAAAACAATGGTTGCAACCGAAGATAAAACAAGGAAAGACCCAAGGTGAGGTAGATCAAGGAATGAGGAGTAGGCGTGGTGGGATTAATAGATGGTGAGTGGCATAGAGTACATGAGGGGTAATGGTTAAGGAATGTGGGTGGTGGATGTGCTGAGCCAAAACTGACATACTGTCAAGCATCGGTTACTGACGGACTTCGGTACTGCCGAGGGGTGTTGACGAAAGGTCGGACGGACTATGGCCAAGTCCTGCAGGCCAAGAGTAGTGGCATTGGCTTCAATGTGCTCGTGCGTTGCACCCTACTTGCCATGTGTGCCACTGTATTTGCCACAGACAGATACTCGAGGGGATGCTAATGATGCTGGCCCGAGTCAAGGACTTAACAGAAGAGAAGAAGGTAGAAGGGCCTAAGCCTAGTCAATACCCAGAATGAGGAAATATGTACATGCATGTCCTACTTATATAGGTTAAGAAGCGACATGTGGAATAAGGAATGTGGGACAACAAGGTATGCAGAGCATGTGGTCATTGTCCACAACGAACAAGATTAGAACAAGAAATGCAAAGCGGGGATAGAACAATAAAAGACAGGATAATAGAGTCGTGACTCAAGATGGGACAATAGGGAGTGGCCGAGTATAAAACAATGGGGTCGTGTCCGAGGATAATACAAGGACAGGAAGTCCCAAGGTGAAATGGACCGAGGAGTGTAGATGGCGGATGTGCCGAGCCGAGACCGGCACACCAAGTGTTATGCATGCGACGTGGGCACTTGGTCGTGGATATAGGATGATTGATTGGTTGGCACTGCCGGAGGATGGGTCTCGGCACGTGGACTTGACACATACCAAGTGACGTACATGTGGCATGGACACTTGTACGTGGACATAGGATGACTGCTCGGTCGGCACTGCCAAATTACTGGGGTCTCAGTACATGTACTTGACACAACCTCTGATACTACTTACCAGGCAACTGACGCCTCAGACACCAAAGCTAAGGAATCTGCCAAGGTGCCCAAGAACTAGTCAGCCATCCATCAGCCTCTAAGCACACCGAGAATTGCATTGACTCAGAAAGTGCCAGTAGTGAGGTTACAATCAATGCTTCTATTCCTTTTCCTTTTCTTTAATAATCCTTCTATCTTTTAATTCATTGCAAAACTCCTCAGTAGCCCCTCTTACATGCTTGATTGATTCAGGTTCCACTCACAGTTTCATTGAATCTTCTTATCTCCAGGAAATAAAAAGTCCCTGTTATCTTTATTTGTTTCCAATTCCCCTAAAAATTCTTCATTTGGTACTACTAATTCAGTCATTACTGAATCTGTAGATATGTCTGCTAGATTCTCATCAGGACAATTTCAGTCTGTCTATCCATATGTCATGTTACTAAATTAGTCGGTCAGCAAAACTTGGTCACAACCAGCTCACATACTGCAATCCATTGATTGAAAGGGTATTGGGAAGTACTACATTCCAAAACACCACTATCAAACACCACTATTGTCTCTAGGTACATCCCTAAAGCCTTGTTCCATCCAGCATCTGCCCCTGCTCCAACAGCCTCAACCTAGATCCTCTCCAAAGCTGGAAGCTCTGCAAATAAGCCTTAGTCAATACACCTGCCTTTGTACATGCTTGTAAACCAGAAGGCTGGAAAGCTTTTAGCTGGGACCTCTGTGTCAAGTACACATACCAAGACCCTGGTAATTTGGCAGTGCTGACTGAGCAGTCATCCTATGTCCATGTACAAGTGTCTACGCCACATACACGTTACTTGATACGCCAGTTTTGGCTTGGCACATCCACCACCTACATTCCTTAACCATTACCCCTCATGTACTCTACACCACTCACCATCCATTAATCCCACCATGCCTACTCCTCATTCCTCGATCTGCCTCACCTTGGGACTTCCTATCCTTGTTTTATCTTCGGTTGCAACCATTGTTTTATAGTCGGGCACTCTCTATTGTCCTATCCTTGGTCACATTTCTATTATTCTATTTCTGTTTGTATCCCTTCATGCTAAATTTACTCATTATGGACAATACCCACATGCTCTGTATATGTTATGGCCCATGCTGCCAAATAAACCCACATTAAACCCCACGAACACCCGCACCATTTCTGGGACCTTTCCAATCGCTCAAAGACTGAATAACCGACTTCCGGAGTTCCAATGCATCATTCCGAGGTTCCGTGTTTCTGAACCTCCGAAGATTCCAAAGTCAAGGTTCCGCTCCTTTGATAGACGACACGCAGGATCATCACGTACCTCACTCCTTTGTTCTTCGTTTTATATTGCCCCTTGTACTCTCTTCCCCCCCTTGTCTTTACTTGGTAAAAGATAGTACAAGACTAGATACATGTATATAAGTCACCAGTCGACTGGACTATTCACCAGTATGAATATCAACTTAATTCTGCGTTGTAGTTTCCGATTAAGTTCCGGTAAACTTTCTGACTCTCCGAAATTAGAGACAGACGATCGAGGAGGGCGCAACACATAAGTTGAAGCCAAGTCCCTGCAACCTCGAACCACTTGTACCACCCTATACCAAGAACAGTCCTAAGGCCCCCGGTGCTTCCCGACTTCTGTCCTCATTCCGATTCCAATCCCAAGTCCACGACCCTTAGTCCCTCCGTCCCTGGAGTACAAACCCCCGGTTTGGAAACCATTCAGAACCCTCCAGAAACCCTTCTGGAAGCCTCTAGCTAAGCACCGACACATGGGTTTAACAGCATAACTTATTGTCTCACATTCCTTATTCCACATGTCATCTCTTAAACCTATATAAGTTGGGCATGCATGTACATATTTCCTCATTCTGGGTATCGACTAGGCTTAGGCCCTTCTACCTTCTCCTCCTCTGTTAAGTCCTCTACTTGGGCTGGCATCATTGGCATCCTCCTGAGTACCCATCTGTTGCAAATCAGTGGCATGCATGGAAGAGTAGGGTGCAACGCACGAGTACATTGAAGCCATAGTGTTAAGTCCGCGTGTCAGGCACTTAGCTAGTACTTCCGAAGGGGCTATCCGGTTAGCGCGAAGGTCCGTAACGGGGCCGAGGACCGAGACGGAAGTCGGACGGACTACAGGCGGAGACGGAGGCGCCGGGAACTTAGGGTAGGTTGCAGAGTGGTTCAATCCGGTCGCTGAGGTGTTCGAGGTCGAAGGGACTTGGCTTCAACTTATGTGTTGCGCCCTCCTCGATCGTCTGTCCCTAATTTCGGAGAAGAGGCGGGGGTTCACCGGAGTGAGTAGGAAACTAGGTGGACTAGGATGATATTCATACTGGCGAACAGTCTAGTTGACTGGGAGACTATATACATGCGACTGTCTTTGTACTATCTTTTGCCGGTCATAAAACAAGGGAAAAGGAAGTACAAGGGGGTCAATATAAAAGAGAGAACAAGGGAGTGAGGTACGCGATAGTCCTGCGCATCGGTTATCAAAGTATTGAGTCTCGGTCGGAGACGGACTCGGAGATGGTGTCTCGGTCGTGACGGGAACGGAAGCGGAAAGTGGTTTCCAGGTCGGACTTGTCGGGGACGGAGACTACGGAAAACAATCCTTCGTCCTTTTGGTCGGAAAGGTCTCGGAATAGGGAGGGGTGGTTGTGGGGGTTAGTGTGGGTTGTTGAAGGTATGGGCTATAACAGTATCCCCCCACTAGGACCGAGCCCTCGAGGTCCTAAGCTTGTCTTGCCGTGAATAGGGCAGAAAGGGACGTGGGAATGTTTTTTAGGTGTTTGTACGTAATGGGCGTTTTCCGAGCGTCTGCTTGGTCCTCCGTATATATAGTTTTTCTTGTTGTTGTTTTCCCTTCTTCGACTGCCCTCCCCATGTCGGACTTCTCGCGGGATGTCGTGGAGGATGTAACGGAGGCGATGCGTGTCCTGAAGGCTCAGTATGAGGAGCAAGTCAGTCTTCTGGAGGCGAAGCGGTCCCAGCAGTTGGAGGCCGCTCGGCAGGCTAAAGAGAAACAGAAGGCTGAGCTGCAGAGGTTGGCGGAGGAAAAGTGGCTGAAGGAGGTGGAGGACCAGCGGTTGAAGGAGGTGGAGGAGCAGCGGCTGAAGGAGATAGAGGAGCAGCGGCTGAAGGAGGAGGAAGAAAAGGCCCATGCTGTTGAACAAGAGGCATTGCAACTGGAGCACGCCCTTTCTCCTGCATCGGAAAATGAGAGCTCGGAGGAGGACGAGAATGGGCCGGATTTTGGGGGATCCGAGGATTCCGTGTCGGACCATCCTTCGTCCGTGGGTCGGGAAACCGTTCCGTCACCGTCCAGGGGGCATTCCGGAGGTGAACGTCGTTCGGTGCCCGTGATCGGACCCGGTTCCGCTGCGTTGAACGCTGATCGGAAACGTCGGGAGCGCAAGGAGGAGGGGGTTCGTATCTCCACGGCGCAGAAGGACTTCGAGAATCAATTGGTCCGTAAGGTGCGGGAAGTCGGAAGGGAGGTGGGTCTCGGACCCATAGAATCCAGTCGTCGGGCGTTGACTCAGTATCGCCCTGATTTGTATCAGACCGCCGTTCCGGAGCACCTTCCAAACCTGAGGACGGGGGCCTGCGATATGTGTCGCAGGCGAAACAAGCCGTGCGAGTGGATGACGTCGGCGAAGACCTGTGTCCCCTGCTGGGCCAGTCGGGTGCGGTGTGAGGTGGACGGGGTGCCGGTTGTACGAGGTGCGGCTATGAAGAAGCGGGGGCGGGAGGACGAGGACGTTCCTGAAGCATCTTCTTCCAAGAGGCCCAGGGTGGAAGTGGTGATTGCCCCTCCTCCGAAGGTTGGCTGCGCGGAGATTGTGGCCGTCCTGGGATTGATCCAGGAGGCCCTGGTTGGCATGGATGCCCGTCTTCGAGCCCTGGGAGCGGATGTTAAGCGGTTGTCCGATGCTTCCGAGATGCAGAACGCTATCCACACCAACAATCGGGACCGTCCGAAGTGGAACTGTCGGTGCGGTGGTGCTGCTCCGGCAACGGGGGATCGGACGGAGTCGGATCCGGGCGTGGTGGAAGTGACGCCCAAGGCGGGGCGGTCAGTCGATCCGGTCGACTCGGTGTCGGGGCCGGGTGAGGAAGGGAAGGGCAAGGGGGTGGACTTGTTCCAGCACTATGATCCCTCCGATCCGGATATTAATCATTCCGTGTTCTATGGTAACTAGTTGTAGTTGTGTTTGAAATTAATAATGGTCGTGGTCGGGATCGTGGTGGTCTTGGTCATGGTTGTCATGATGTCACTAGGACAGGGTTGGAAAAAACTCGGGGGTGTCCTGCAAAATGCGAGTTTGGTAGTAAATGTTAAGGTTTTCAATTGTCATGTTATCAACAAGGGTCTAGGCTAAGCAAAAGATCTACAAGTGGTACCGCCTGTCTAAGGGGTGGTACGTTTTTTTGAGGGTCACGATTTCCTGGGTGGAAATTTCTTGGGGTCAAATTGGAGTGCTGCGGCTCAGGTACCAAGAGTCAGTTTGGACATAGGCTAAACAATGTAGTACTCGATGCCCTATCGATCATTGGATCACGGTGGGTGAGCGTGTGGTGTCCGGTAACTAGAATCTTTGACGGGTTTTCAGAGGGTCAGGGTCGAAACTTATCGACGGGGTTGCGGGTGTTTCGGGAACTGAAGGGAGTGGATGCGTTGTTTATTTTGCTCCGTGGGCGCTGTCGATTTGTTCAACGCAAACGATTGGCGCTGGAGTCGGGGGCCTATGTCTAATCTTCGGATTCTGAGGCATCCGATGCTTCGGGTTCCTCCTTGACTTCTTCTGCTATGGAGGCTGCGCGTCCTTGGGTGACCGTGGTAGGAGATTTCGGGCATTCTTTGGCTGTGTGGCCCGATCTACCGCAGAAGAGGCAGAGGTTTTGTTCGAATCGACGTTGGCATTCTTGTGGCGTAAGTTTTCCGTCTTTCCCTAATCTGGATGAAAGGTCCGTGGTAGTCCTGCTGCCATTAGACGGTGTCGCAGGTTGGCCTATGTTGGCCGTCTTATTGCCCGTGTTAGGGGTGGGGTACGTATTCACGGAGGTTCTTCCTCTATCGTATGGGCGGTTGAAGTTCCGGTTTGAGGCGGATTCTCTGGCGACTTCTGATCGACGTTCCCAGTAACGAGTGTCGATGGATTGGGAAAGGAGGCGGAGTTGGAGTAGGGAATGCGGTTTTCCTACTCTAGAGATCTTGTCCTTGATCCTACCGGGAAGTCCGTTGTAGAATTG